>QFDT01000108.1:0-25708 GCA_003315915.1 Macrolepiota dolichaula | reverse complement strand
TTGCGAGCTCTTCCTGATCAAGGCTATCCAACAATTCGTCGTCCACTGAACGAAATTGACCAGGGAAGCGATCCACAACGACCCGTATGATGAGTTTGATCCAGGTAACCTTCCCTGTCACTGAGTTTGGGTCATCCATTGGGAATCTCGTAATTTTGCTGAAAGATGCTATATCCTCCCGTCGCGGTAAGCTTGAGTCGTTCTGAGATATAAAACTGAGTTTTGTCATTCCTTTAAGTGTGTTCATCGAAAGAGCTGGCACAGACATCGGGTCCTTTCTGGAGATGAGGAATGATGACAACGGATGGAATGCTGCTGTCTGGAAAGTAAGACAGGCGCCATGTGACATGTGACAGCTAGCTCCCTTCTCTCGCAAGAAGGACGGTCCCTTGTCACGGGGAACGCTCACGTGCCCATGCTGGACCGTCTAGCGCGTGAGTGGTTGAGTTAGGGGCAGGGGTGGGGAGGGACCCTTGATAGGGAACGGTTGACCCTTTTCGAACTCGCCCACCACACACCTTTGGCTTCACGTTACGTTGAACGTTGAACGTTGAATGGGCGTGATCAATTGGTGATCCCCCTCTCTGCCCTCTGCTGCTTATCCTATCTCTCTGGCCCAACCTCTCGGACGTTCTCCCCCAGCCAGCTGGCGGTATTCTGTTGCCTCTCGCAAGGATCAGGGGATGGTCACATCCGAGGACTCTCCCCTTGATTAATTGGCACACCCCTCCGTGCCCTCCTCTCCCCTCACCTCTCGCCTCTTCAACCTCTGCCGTCGCCTCTCCATATTCTCTCCGTCATCTCTCGCGAGGACGGGATCGTCATATCTGGGGACCCTGAGGGACCCTTGGCCCTTGACCTAATAATCAGTCTTGACAACTCGAATGCTCGGGCATGGTCGATGATCTTTTCTATCTCTCTCTGCTTCTGCCCCTTCATCTCTCCAATGGTCTCTCCGTATGTGTGGGCACCGCTGGTGCCACTGTATCTGAGTGGATGGGTGGATCCCTTCTTGATGAAGAGCAAGGGAACTTAGAGGTGTCGTCGTCACCTTACCCTGTCCTTTATTTGTGTTATGAATTACTGATGAAATGTAATACTGTTGCTCGTTTTCTAGGTCCCCATTGAATGCACAATCACCTGCTGTGATCATGACAATCAGTGGTGGTGGTGACCGCCCCAAGGCACCTACCAAGTGGCCAGACACCAGCATTGCTATTGTCTGGCCACCACCTACTCATCAGCTACCCACTCCTGCTTGTTGGTGTAGCAATAACGTGACATCATCTGTTTCTTCCTATCTACGTTTGTTTCCTTCTGTTGTTCATCTCCATTATGTTTAAGTATATAAACAAAAAAACCCTGTACTTCGTACCTTAGACTTTACTGCTACATCAATTGATAGACCATCACTGTCAATCCCTTTTGAGTCTACCCTTTGTGTGTCACAATTCTAATCAATCTCACCACATATTTTTGACAGTACTAGCTTCTATCTAAATCTCTTCAAAACTACTTGCTTCTCTGCTTGATGCTAGGGAAACCCTGGTCTGATCAACCAGGCTACTTTACACTAGGTGGACAAAAATTCTCTCTGTGATTACTAGGCAAATTGCTCTGTGCTTCAATTTATACAAAAGGGACAACGTGACTACCTCTTGTTACAATCTTTGCAGCTGTCCCACTCAAGACATTCTTGCATCAGGTGAGTCCACCTCCCATGATAACATTGTTTGTGGACCTGCAGGGGTGCCACCTTCCACTACCAGACCTGGTAATGAGTTGTGCCACTTGCTGTCTCCTGGGCTTCCTATCCCTGAGTCAGTCTCTCAGCAGATGTTTCAGACTCTAAAGAGCCTCAGGATAAAAGAAAATAAGAGTGTTAGACTTGACAATGCCTTAGGGGCATCCAACAGTGACCCCTCTTCTGCTCCACCTGTGATGTGGAGTCAGGACTATCTGGACATGGATGGAGAAAGTAGCCAGGTTAACTATGTAACTGGGGCTAGCCAACCATCTATGAAAGACCTAGATGAAAGAAATTTGTCAGATGCTGTTAACAGCAGAACATTGCATAGCGGTGTACTATGAGGTAGAATGCATGCACTTACAGAGTGAAGTTGTTGTTAGAGCTTGAAGGGCTTTATAGAGCAAGTTGTATGCACAATGTAGTAAAAAGAGAGAAAGTTTTTTTATTTTTATATTATGCATAGTGGACAAGGTCCTTATATACCATATGGATAGTCTGATGACTAAGCATCTACCCTAAGTAAACTACTGCATTATTCAACATGCAGACAAGATGCGAGAGCAACACGTTCCTACTCTATTGTATCTAATAATAGAAATGGAAGTATAATTGATGTCCATGTGGTTATCGCATAGTATCAGTTTGACAAGGATTTATTGCCAATATACAGCAAGATCACAAGTCATGTGATGAAGAGCATGTCACGCATTACCATGTCAACACTCCCCTTGCTCAGAGTCACATGTGCGAAGATGCTCTTTGTGCTCGAGCAGATATTATAGATATTTATACCGCACTCCTCAGCACAGTTTGGGCAGGACAAACTTGAGCCCATAGAAGTTATCACGGAAGTAATTAAACTTAACTGTGCCGAGATTTTTGGTAAGGAGATCAGTGGGATTTTCAGTTCCCTTGATTTGTGCAGTTTCGATCATCCTGTTTTTGACCACTTCTCTTATGTAGTAATAGTGTATGTTGATGTGTTTCGACCACTTCTCCACTGCTTTGTTTTGTGATAAGAATAACAACCCCATATTGTCACCATGCAAAGGAAGGGGTGGAAGGCTGAAATTAAGCTTGCCTAATAATTGCTTAATCCAGACTAATTGGCAACTCACATCTGAGAGTGCCATATACTTGGCTTCCGTAGAAGATAATGTGACAGTCTTTTGCATCCTAGAAACCCATGTCACTGCAGATTGCGCAAAGGACACAAAGTAACCAGACTGAGACTGTCTAGTATTGGGATCAGCTCCCCAATCACTGTCACTGAAGGCAATGATACCTTCTCCCCCTTTCCCGTTCATGGTAATACAGTAAAGGCATGTTGCGCTGAGATAGCGCATTATGTAATACATGTGGTCAAGATGTTCTTGACTGGGGTTGTGAGTGTGCCTTGATAGTTGTGTCACAGCATGCGCAATGTCTGGTTGCATGCCAATCATTAGGTACATCAAGGAGCTGATCATCTGCTGGAAGCATGTTTGGAGCACTGGAATGGGCTCACTGGGATTCACAATGGCTTGGTAGCCTTCCAGGAGAGGTGTTTTTGCGGGTTTTGCATCAATCATGTTGAACCTCTTTAAAACCTTATCTAGGTAATCCTGTTGATCTAGATAGATCATGCAATTCTTTTGATCCCAACGGATTGTCATGCCAAGGAACTCTGTTCCTGAGGTTTCCCTACAATCCCATCGCTTCATGAACTCTCCTTTCTTCTTCTTCAAAAGGGCAGAGTCATTTCCCATGAACAGCATGTCATCAACGTAGACAATGGCAATGACAAGCTTGCCAGTCTTTGGATTGACATAAATATATATGCCGGCATCAGATTTGCATTGCTTAAATCCTAGGGTTATCATTGATGCGGATACTTTGCACCACCAGGATAAGCTGGCTTGCTTAAGGCCGTATAATGTTATGGTTCACCTAGAGGGCACCACGAGGATGGCCGCTAGGCTAGTCAACACTGAAGGATCACTTCGACGATCACCTTTGGCTGACAACACTTGGTTGTCCTGGAGTACTGAACAGAGACTAATATCTCCTGCTGTTGACAGACAGGAGAACGCTAAGTTCACTCAAGGGAATGCAACGATAGAGTTGTATTCGAGAAAGAGAGATAGGACAAGCGTAGAAAGGAGGGAGGTCAACAAGAGGTTGAAGCTGAAGCTTCAACTACAGAATAGTCCATTATTTATACAATTCAAGATACTTCTGCTTTTACTATTTCGTCCATTGATAACTAAGATGAAACACTACTGACAGGATCGGAAGGGACATCGGAACGAGATGGCGTTCCGGGAATGGAAGCTTGTTGTGAAATGGAAGACGACAGATCTACAGAATCCGTACTATTGGAGTTCTCTTGATCCAAAGGTGATGACGACGTGGAGAAGTGGCTGATAGAGAGATCGACAGGGGAGTCGGTCTGGCGAAGGTCGTAGGGTCGGCCCATCAGGTACAGGTGGGTGAAGGACGTATCTCCGACGATCTGCCTCCATCCGTAGTTGTCGGCTCCGGTGAGTGTGGGCCGAGCAATCGTAGTCTCGTAGAGTCCGTGCCGATAGATATGGATAAAGGGCGAATTATCCCATACTTGGTGAAGGTGGTGGTTGAGGTACTGGGACTCGTACCGAGGGGGCGGAGGGGTTCCATGTGGAGAGGTAGATCGGCCCAGTACTTCTTCATAGTCCGGAATGTCGAGAAGTTCGAGGCGCCACTTGTATAACCAATGTAGGGGGTTCGTCGTCGAGACCATAACATTATCCCCTTCATAAACTGTGAGTTCCAACTCGCTATTATTCCTAATCTGATCATCCACTTCCAACATCGGAGAAGGGCTCGTTGTCTCCAACTTCGGAGAGAGGAGCTGCCGGGGAATTGGTGCACTGGGGGCGGGAGCATGCAGAGGGCAGGCCGATGGAGATGGAGGCCTGTTCTCCTTGTCGGAGTCGTTGGACACGTTCGAGGAGGGTGCTGACCGTTTGCTGGAGGTCCATAAATGGGGAGGGTTCTCGCTGGAGTTCTGTGTGGCCTGGAGGGCGGTAATATTCAGGCGTAACACAGACTTGATGTCTTGGATCGTAACGGGGAGAACGTGGCAGGGAGAAGCCAGCACTGTTCGGGATGATGTGGCGAGGTGGTTGGGGAAGTCTCATCTGTCAATTACGAGAGGGAGCGGGGTTTGATTGGTGATTCTGGTTATGATGTCGTTGTCCTTGTATGCTTCGAGAGCAATCATCCATTTGTCGATGGTCCATCTGGTTGCTTCGACGAGGCCGAGAGCGGTGGTTGGAAGAGGTCGTGAGTTGCCCAGGGCTAGGAGTTGGTGGAGGGCGTTGGCTTCGGCAATGGGAAGATATGCTACCATCATTCGGAATGAGTCTAGGAACAGGATGTATGGTCGGATTTGATTGACCATGCTGTGGAGGTCTGGAATGTCCTCGAGGTGGGTTTCGGGGATGTTAACAGCAGAACGTTGCGTAGCGGTGTACTATGAGGTAGAACGCATGCACTTACAGAGTGAATAGGTGTTGAGTAGCTTGGAGGGCTTTTGAGCGAGTTACACGCGCGATGTAGAAAGTAGAGAGAAAGTTATCTTCTATGCATACTGGACGAAGTCCTTATATACCATATGGATTGTCCGATGACTAAGCATCTACCCTAAGTAAACTATCCGCATCGCTCAACATGCAGACAAGGTGCAAGAGCAATGCGTTCCTACTCTATTGTATATATTAATAGAAAAGAAGCATAATTGATGTCCATGCAGTTTATCGCATAACATTGTGTTGACAAGGATCATTTGTCGAAGTACGGCAAGATCACGAGTCATGTGATGAAGAGCATGTCACGTGTTACCGTGTTAACAGGGGAAACATATGATTCGGTAGAGGGTGACCTTGGTGTGATGAGCGAGTGTCCATAGGACCTCGAGCTCTCTGTGAATTCCAGATTTGGTGGAGTTTGGATATTTCTGTAAGTACTTCTCCGGGGAGGTTATCAGGAATAAAGTTGTTGATAAATCTGCCGACGTTGTGGTCCAGGCGGAGGAGAAGTCGGTGGCTAGTAATGCTGCTAGCAAGCGATACCCTGTATGAGTGGAGTATGGTAAGTATTTCGCTATTCCCTTGTAGAGCGGGGTTCTGTTCGGGCGAATATTGTTGGATCCTTTCGAGAAGTTGGAGAAGGATACAGTCGCGTTCGGCTTCCAAACTAGGAGGGGGAGATAAGGGCTCGCTGGATCAGAGGGCATTAATCTGGGAGGATGCTGTGGTGGCAGGGCTAGGACTGTTGCCTGTGGATGAGGTGTTGGGGGTCGGGGTTGTCTGGTTTGACAGGTTCTGCGGACTTTGGGCATTGTTGGTGAGTGTGACAGAGGTAGAGGGTGAGGTAGAACGTGAGGGAGATGTGGGGACAGAAGGCATGCATGTGTCTAGAGGCAATGGCAACGTTTATATGTGTTGAGGGTCTTCTTTGCATTCCCTAAGTTGGAGGTGGGCTCCCATGTGTTCTCGGAAGTCGGATAGCCTTTCCACTTGATTAGGAATTCAAGGCTGTTGCGGTGTTTCCAATGTCGGATAATTGATTCGACTTCATATTCCTCTTCTTGGCGAATTAGGACCGGTGGAGGGGTAGTGTGGTGTGGTCCATAAATGGTGTTCTCGGTTGCTGGGGTGAGGAGAGACGTGTGGAACTTGTCGTGGATTTTCCATGTTTTCGGAAGTCGGAGTTGATAGACCACAGGAGAAATTTTCTTGATAACAATGAAGGGTCCTTCTTGTTTTTGGGCCATTTTCTTGGACGGGTAGTTGATTGGTAGGTTCCGGTTCTCTAACCAAACCTTATCCCCTTCGTTGATCTGGGGTAAGGATCTATGGGCTGTGCGAGTCATCATGATTGCTTGCGCATGGTTATGGGCTTCCAGAGCCTTTGTCCTTGTTTCGGTTAATTGTTTCATCCTATTTTCGACTGCTGGGGCATTGGTAGCGTTGATGGTCGATGGGAAAGTCTTGGGAGTGTGTCCGTAAAGAAGTTCGAACGGGGTTTCTTTTCTTCCGGAGTGTACTCGGTTATTGTGGGTAAATTCAACCAACGGGAGGTTCTGGCTCCATTTGTGTGGGTTGGATGAACAATAGATGGCGAGATAGGCTTCGATCTCCTGGTTGAATCATTCCGTTGTGCCATCTGTCTGAGGGTGGTATGCAGTGGAGAATGCTGGCTCGATGTCAAGGAGCTTGTATAGTTCTTGCATAGACTTGGTGGCGAAGCAAGGGTCTCTGTCTGAGATGACCTTATTGGGAATTCCATATTTCGAGAACAGCTTGTCCATCAGAATTGAGGCTATGTCTTCGGCTGTGGCAGTCTTCGAGCAAGGCGATAGAATTATCCCCTTCGTAAGTCCATGGTCCACTATGGACAAAATAGAATCGAAGTTGTTGGATGGGGGGAGGTCGGTAATGAGGTCCATCGAGATCTGGGCAAAGGGTCGCGTTGATTTTGGTCCAGGGATAGGTTGCAGAGGTGGTTTAGTGGGGCGACGGTTAATCTTGAACTGTTGACATTTCGGGCATCCAGTGATGTAGTGCCATACGTAATCTTTGATTCCTGGCCAATAAACAAACTGCTGGAGCTTGCGGAGTGTTTCAGCAATTCCAGGGTGGCCGGCGGTTGGAGTGTCATGTATCCGTTGTAGGAGGTGACGTTTCAGGGGAGTAATGTTGGGGATGAGTATTCTCCCGGTGCTGTGGGGAATAGGATCGTCTGGGGTGTCATCTAATTTTGGATTGATCATTTCCCTATTGTTCTTGACATCATCAAGATCTTGCTGATCGAGAATGGAGATCTGCTCCACTGAATTGACTATTAGGGATTCATCAAAGACGGTTACGTTTTGATTGTCTTTTTTGTCGGGATGATGATCCAGTCGTTGGGATAATGCGTCAGTGGGGCCATTCTTCTTTCCAGGGATGTGTTTGATTTTGAGATTCGGCTTGAAACGTTCCATGTAAGCGGTCCATCTTGCTTGACAACGGTTCAGGGTTTGGGGTTCCCTAAATCTTGAGAGGTTCTTGTGGTCGGACCATACAATGAATTCGTGCCTGGCTCCTTCAAGGTGGTGTCTCCATTCCTTGAGAGCACGGATAATTGCTAGCCATTCTTGTTCGGAGCAATGATAGTTGCGTTCGGTTTTAGAGAATGGTTTGGAATAGAATGCAATGGGGTGTTTGACACCATCTTCATCTCTTTGGGAGAGGACTGCTCCTGAGGCAAATAGGGATGCATCGGTTTCGATTTCGAAGGGTCGGTCCGGGGTGGGGATAGCAAGGATAGGTTTTTCCATAAAGTGACGCTTGAGGTCTTCAAAGGCGTGCTGATGTTTGGCTTCCCAGTGGAACTTGACGTTTTTAGACATTAAGGCGTTAAGGGGGGCTGCGTGCTTGGCATAGTTCTTGATGAAGCGGCGGTAGAAGTTGCAAAAGCCGATAAATTTCCGAACATCACGAGTTGTGGTCGGAACAGGCCAATTTCTGATTCCATCAAGTTTGGCGTGGTCCATCTCGATTGAGGTTGGGGTAATAATAGCACCAAGGTATTTGAGGCGTTGCTTCTCAAATTCGCATTTCTCGGCCTTCAAATAGAGATCGTTCTCTTTGAGGATCTTCAGGACTTCTTTGGTGATCTTGTCAAGTTGTTCTTTAGTGGCTGCATGGATGAGGATGTTGTCCATGTAGACAATGACTTTTCCTTGATCAATAAGATCTCGGAATATGTGATCCATCATTGCCTGGAAGGTGGTGGGGGAGTTGCACATTCCAAAGAACATGACTGTGGGTTCAAATAGTCCTTTAGGGGTCTTGAAGGCGGCTTTCCATTCGTCTCCTTTCTTGATTCAGATGTTATTGTATCCGGTGTGGACATCTAATTTAGTGAACCAATTAGAGCCTTTGATCTTGTCCAATAGGGAGTTGATGATGGGAATGGGATATGCGTTCTTGACAGTGTAGTTGTTGAGATGACGGTAGTCTTGGCATGGGCGTAGCTTTCCATCCTTCTTTCCAACAAAGAAGAAGGGGGCGGCCATCAGAGATTTTGATGGTCGAATATAGCCTTTGGCGAGGTTCTCTTTGATAAACTTGTCAAGTTCTATGTCTTCTTGGGCGGACAGTTTATAAGGTTTGAATGAGTGGATCTCGGCATTGGGCGTAAGTTCTATCTTGTGATCCCAGGGTCGGCTGGGTGGAAATCATGTTGCTCGTTGTTCGTCAAATATATCAAGGAACTGGTGGAATTTTGGAGGAACAACCTTGCAAGGGTTGTTTTCTTTCTTCTCTCCGTATTCCTGGGCAATAGCCTGTGATGCGTTAGCCTTGAAATTGATTTCTTCGAACGAGGTGGGTTTGAGTTCGAGTACTCTGGAGACTTGCTCGACAGAGGTGGGTTGTTCTGTCATGGAGTAGACAAGGGAGCGGATCCTGCTGTTGTCTTGGATGGGGTTTCTCCATTTCATTGTGTGTTTTTGCCAATCAATGTCCGGATTGAAATGGGCTAACCAGGGCATTCCTAAAATAATCCGGGGTCCTCCTAAACCAATTATTTTTGGTTTGAGGAGCATGCATTTTCCATCAATGGTTACATTAAGGGTTGCGGCATGTGTGGCCTTTCCTTGATCATTAGTTGATCCGTCGGCATTAATGATTGTGATCGGATGATCCAGGGGTGTAGTGGGGAGATTCCATCGGGTGACGAGAGAGTGATCGATATAGATTCCTGCAGCTCCGGAATCGAGTAGAGCGAGGTGTTCTGCGGTTTTTGAATTGGGTAGGTGGACGGTGGTTCACAAGAAAATAATATTGTTCTGTTGATTAAGAGACATTTGGTTAACTGATTCTTGGGAAGAGGAGCGAGAGTGAGAGTGAAAAATGTCCTTATCCTTGTCCATATATAGTACATTGTCCAATTCGGGCAGATTCTGAGGTCTAGACGCAGATGCTAGCCTCTTTAGGCAAAATCCTTTATGATCTCCTCGTTTGGAGATTCATCTGCAAGGTTGAATAGACCTTCAACTTTGTCTTCTGTGAGTTTGTTGATGATGTGGTTGATTTGTTGGGCTTGACTGGCGAATCTTTGGTTCTTTCCTTTCTCATTTTGGGCACTGGCCTGGCAAGGAAAAGAGGATTTTCTGGGTGTCTTGGGTTCCTTGCACATCTTGGCTGTGTGTCCTGGCCTGAAGCAGTTAAAGCAGAGCCGTTTCTTGTAGGCTTGCTGGAGGCATGGAGGGAGTAGGGCATTGAGATGCTCCTGGAGTGCTGATTTAACTTCATCGGCAGTGTAGAGCAGAGAGTTTGGATCTTCTTCATCATCTGAGGTCTCTTCATTGGTTTTGTCATATGTGTAGGAGTCCAGTTGCGAGGGGTCCAATCTGGTGTTTGGTGAGTCGAACCTGATGTTGTTGAGGGTCTGCTGAAGTGTGTGGACGTCCATTGCATAGGGATCTTTGGTAGTGTGAGAGCTCGCACTTGGTGTGTAAGTTGGGAAATGGTGGCCTTTGTGTGAAAAAGGGCAATGTTTCTTCTTCTGGTAGACAGGTCGGGGATTTGCTCTAGCTCTGTTAGAGTAGTAGCCTTGTTCCAAGAGAGCCATTGCTTCTGCATTTCGCGCGGCATTGTACCAAGCCATGATATCGGAGCCTGGGTTTTGGGAGATAACTCTTTGTGCGAAATACGGGTCCAATCTGAGCTGGAAGAAGATGATCTTCGTGTCATCGGCCGTGATGTTTGTGTCGGTGGTGAGGTTCTTAAATTGATTGATGTATTCGTCCACGGGTCGACCATTCTGGCGAATTGTTCTGAGCTGGTTGATGGCAATAAGATGCCTCTGGGTGGATACAAATGAGCGGTCGAGTTCCTTGATGAAATCGGACCATGTCTGCTGTGTGTCTAAATTTCCATTGGCGTCTTTATGGGACTCAATATAAGCTCTTCTCCATTCGTTGGCCTGTCCTCCCATATAGAGGAGTGCGGCAGTGATCTTCTGCGCATTAGTGCTGAGGGACTTGGTGTTGGTGACGTAGAGGAGAATGTGTTCCTTCCAGGTGCGGTAGGCATCTGGGTGTCCATTAAAGGTGGGTGGAGGTGGAAGTTTCGGGTCGGTTGCTGTAGATCCCATGGTTGTTGTTGGTGTGGGGGTGTGCTGAGACTGAGTGGGTGATGAAACGGGTGTTCGAGTAGCTGAGCAAGTAGGTAACACCGGTGGCAGAGTTGGGGTGCTAGCTGGGTACTGTTGCAGCTGTGTCGTGGACTGTCTGGGCGAGGTGTGGAATGATCCCAAAAAGGTTCGTTCTGACTGGTCAAAGATGGACTGTGAGGTCGAGGGATTGTATGTGAACTGATCCGGTTCACTTGAGTTGGAAAAGTGGGGTGGTTGATCTCTGTATTCCTGTGCTGGAGGTGGATGACTAGACTGTTGAGACGTTCCTCTGGTAGAGTGTCGATGTGATCTTGTAGACTGAGATGATCGGGGATCTGCGGAGATTGCGGGGAGATCTGTGGCTGATGTCTGAGATGTGGATCTCTGAACTGGTGCAGGGATGTGAGGTAATGACGGTTCCTGTGACTGGGGTAACCTAGTACGGGCTTCGGGTTCTGTGGAATAGGGGTGGGCGGTCTGAGGATTGTGGCGGTCGGTTCTGCGGGAAGGGAGTGTGGATCTGGGGGGAGGGGGTGGTTGTTGTTGGGAAACTGCTCGTTGCCTGGCAGATTCTTGAAGTCGTGCAAGGGCGTCTTTGGAAATGGTGAATTAGGAGGTGAGTAGGAATAGATATGAGGTTCTTCAAGTGCTTCCTGGCTGAAGTGTTCTTGATAACGAGACGTTTTGGCGGTGGGCGGACAGCGACTAGGCATGACGTTCCTTTGCTAAATGTAGTCTTGAAAGAATACCACTTGGGATTTACTTCTTGAGGTTGGATTGAGAATACCACTCTGGGCTTTACTTCTGTAATCCGGGGTGTAGAGTTTCCTGATTGTCAGATACCACTCTGGGATTTATACTGATAATCTGGTGACCAAGTTGTCAAATACCACTCTGGGATTTAGTTTGACCACTAGCGGTTCTCTTGAGGACAGCAATGTAGCGTGAGCCTTCGAGAGAGTTGAAAAGGTAGCAACGAGGCGTATCGATCCGACTAGCTTCTGAAACAGCGATGAGGCTTGATGCAAAAGCGGGGTGGGGAGTATTACTGGACGCGGAGGTTTCCAATAAGAGCTTCAACCTAATGTTATGGTTCACCTAGAGGGCACCACAAGGATGGCCGCTAGGCTAGTCAACACTGAAGGATCACTTCGACGATCACCTTCGGCTGACAACACTTGGTTGTCCTGGAGTACTGAACAGAGACTAATATCTCCTGCTGTTGACAGACAGGAGAACACTAAGTTCACTCGAGGGAATGCAACGATAGAGTTGTATTCGAGAAAGAGAGATAGGACAAGCGTAGAAAGGAGGGAGGTCAACAAGAGGTTGAAGCTGAAGCTTCAACTACAGAATAGTCCATTATTTATACAATTCAAGATACTTCTGCTTTTACTATTTCGTCCATTGATAACTAAGATGAAACACTACTGACAGGATCAGAAGGGATGTCGGAACGAGATGGCGTTCTGGGAATGGAAGCTTGTTGTGAAATGGAAGACAATGGATCTACGGAATCCGTACTATTGGAGTTCTCTTGATCCAAAGGCAATGACGATGTGGAGAAGTGGCTAATAGTAAGATCAACAGGGGAGTCGGTCTGGCAGAGGTCGTAGGGTCGGCCCATCAGGTACAGGTGGGTGAAGGACGTATCTCCAACGATCTGCCTCCATCCGTAGTTGTCAGCTCTGGTGAGTGCAGGCCAAGCAATTGTAGTCTTGTAGAGTCCGTGCCGATAGATATGGATGAATGGTGAATTATCCCATACCTGGCAAAGGTGGTGGTTGAGGTACTGGGACTCGTACCGAGGGGGCGGAGGGGTTCCATGTGGAGAGGTAGATCGGCCCGGTACTTCTTCATAGTCCGGAATGTCGAGAAGTTCGAGGCGCCACTTGTATAACCAATGTAGGGGGTTCGTCGTCGAGACCATAACATATAATGCTTGATGCAACCTCCACACCTTTTTCTCTTGACCAGGAATGACGTGTCCTTCTGGTTGCTCCATGAATATCTCTTCCTCAAGGTGTCCGTATAGATAGGCGGTCTTCACGTCTAGACCTTCTATATCCCAATCTTCTAGAGCTGCTAACGCAAGTAAAACATGCATGGACTCATATTGGACAACTGGTGAGAATAGTTTGTTGAAATTGATGCCCTCAATTTGCAAAAATCCTTTTGCCACTAGCCTAGCCCTGTATCTGCCATTGGACTTGGCGGTATAAACCCAGCACTTTTTGATTGCTCTCCTTCCCTTTGGGAGATTGACTAATTTGTATACTTGTCAATTCTTAAGCGCTTTCATTTCATCATTCTCAGTGCTATCCCATTTAGCATGTTCTTTAGCGGTTAATTTTGCTAAATCCCAATGCTGCTTCAGAATGTTATTTTTAACCTTGGCGGAATTTGCCTGTGCAATTAAATAGTTGATTAATTTTACTCCCCTTTCTTTCGCAAGTTGAGCTATTGGATCTTTGTTCATTTGATCCGCTGGTTCATCAGTCTGCCATGTGTCAAATACAGGATTTCCTGTTGTTTGCACTTGTTAAAGTTGCAGCGCATTTGATGCAGACGTGCACCTGCCTCTTTGTCAGGCATATTTTGTGTGGGAGGTTGATTATCATGCCAGTAATTAGCACATGATCATACAGCTCTTTCTTGCGGAGAAACCCACTCTCCACAATCGTATCCATGTAGAGTTTTGACTGGGTGAGCTCTTTCACTGTAGATGTTATTGGGACAAAGCGGTACTCGCTTTGGGTGCATGAATCGGCGCACAGGCTCCAGTAAAGGAGTCCTCCCCTGTGTGAACAGTTGCCTTTCCTGTTCCAGCATTGCTGGAGAAGCAGGCTGATTTGATGGCCCAACCTCAGGTTGGAAGGTCAAATCGGGAACAGCGGCATAGTCCAACGGTGTTGGGTTTCTTGGTTCTTCTTTCGGTGCTGGAGAAGCACTTTGAGAAGTGGAAGGGGTATGCACTGTGACCCTTTGGCCATGTGGTGTTTGACCCTGGGAAGGTGCAGGTGGAGCACTCAATCCCAAAGGCGGTGGAGGTGGAGCTGGAGGAGCTCCCGGACCAAAGGCGGTGGAGGTGGAGCTGGAGGAGCTCCCGGACCAAAGTTTGAGGGAGGGGGTGGCGGAGCATTGCCACTGCCAGGGGCAGGGGGATCAGGTGGAGGAATTGATCCTCTCTCTATCACCTTGTTACATCTAGTTGGATCTATTGGCTTATGAGGATACCAACTCTCGTCGAAAATGGCCGTGGGTGATCTAAAGATTGTGTTCCCTTGATGGAGGCAGATAAAGATGTAGTTTATGCCATCACCATCATATCCGACAAATATCATCAGCTCTGAGTGCAGACTTTGTTTATCCTTGCACATCTTGGGGGGAATAAATATGTAGGCTCCACAGCCAAATATTTTTGTTCGTTGCATATCTGGCTTTATGCCAGTATAGACTTCATATGGGGTCTTCCACTTAAGATGTCGAATGGGAGTACAATTGTACAAGAAGGCAGCGGTTTGGACTGCAAACTTCCAGTAGGATGGAGCAAGGTTTGTGAATAGATGCATAGCCTCAGCCTTCTTTTTTTTTGTTTTTTTTTTTTAAATCCAATTTTATTGCACTAAGATCTACTTAAGTACAAAAGGGCGCACGATAGCAGTCCCAAGTCCAAAACACCAAAGCACATGAGACAGAGACAAAAGAGATGACAAACTAAGATGTCCGAGACGAGACGAGCGAAGCGAGTTGAGTCGAGGAAGATAGGAAGACTATGCTAGTAGTCCGAACGAGAAGTTGAGAGGTGGCACCAACTGCAATAACAAAGCAGAAGATGACGAACAGAAATGACAGAGAAAAGAAGTGGGTCCAGGAATGTGGAGGGGGCAGAAAAATGGTTTGCTATTCCCCTATAACTGCCACCACAAGAAAAAGAGGAGAGTTGAGAAAACTAACCGTAAGTCCGATGTCCAACGCTTTAGTGCACATCTTCGACGAAATTTTGCTGCCAGTCCCGTCTCCGTAGGGCTCGGTTGCGGATGGTCTCTCTCCATTGCGGGTCCCCATCGTCAGGGGGGAAGGTGAACGCCAAGGGATTGTTGTCCAAAAACTTTATTAGCCACGCCAAGTTGTCGTAGCGCCCATTTGAAAACAGCCACTTGAACCGTGGACAGTCTTGGATAATATGTTCACGTGTCTCCAGCATGTGACCGCATGGACACGATGTGGGGGCGTCTGGGAAGAAGCGCTCTCGGTAGGTACCAATGGGTGTGTGATTGGATATGGAGCGCGTGAGGTGCGTGGCAAGGGATGGCGTCATGTCTCGTGTGAGCCATGAGCCGCCGTTGGCATAGGTGGGGAGGACGGGGTGGTCATTCGATCCCATGAGGTCGAAGAAGTGGTTTCCTCAGTATGAAGTGTTGTTTGAGGTGTGATGGTGCTGCCACAGCCAAAGATAGTGGTTGGTCCACGCTTTTTGAATGAAGCCAAGTGAGTGTCGAGAATGGTTGGGGACGCATGGTACTCGCAGGGACTTGGCGAGTTTATGGGCTTGATGGTGGATGGACCATTTGAGCGATGAAGGGATATCCCAAAAAGTTACTTTGTGGGAGGGAGAGAGAGAGAGCCAAGAATGGAGGGGTTTGGTGATCGCGAGAGCGTCTTGATGTGCACTCTGGGTGCTGTAGTCAAACAGATGTTTAGCACACAAAATAGAGTCAGTAAAAATGAGAATATGAGTAATACTATGGTCCGACGAGCGCGCAATATCAGAAGAAAAAGAGAGAGAAGAAATGAGACCGAGACGGAGAGCATAGGATTCAGAATCAGAGGAAAGTACATGTCCACAAGGCACAACATGAGACTTGATGGGAGAGGAAATTGATGAGTCAAAAAGAAGGAAAGCAGAAGTGGAAGAAAGAGAAAAAGGGCTAAAGCCCTGACTGTACATTTTATTAGAAGAGTTAACCGGATAAGAGCCATCTGTGGAAACAAGAAGGGAAGAGAAGGAAGAAAGCGCTTGATTGCGAGCCTCGCTAGCCTCTTCAAGGTATCGGCGGACAGCTTGCGGATCATCGTCTGAGGAGCGTGGACAATGTTTGAAAGAAATTTGATAAGGAGAGAAATGATTGACTACTCGCATACCGGGTTGAGCGCTTGGATGTAAGCGCTTGAAAGTGTCTGTGACTGCTACACTATCGCGCAGGAAATCAACAGTGGGGGACTTGATTTTAATTTGTTCCAGGTCTTCATCCTGGGTCAGAAGTTTGAGAGGGTGGTTATTGGGGAGGGTGTGGAAGTGCATGCCACAGCGTTTAGTGAGCTTCTGGAGATGAAGGTGGAGGGGGATAAGTCTGGCAATAGACTCGGCAGCGCCTCGAGGAGTGGTGTAGAAGGCGCCCGTGATCCAGATAGCAGCGGAGCGCTGAGTTTTATTAAGGATCTCAATGAGTGCCTTGTTACGGGCACCATCATAGAACCATAGCTTGAGGCCATATGTCATCACGGGGACAACACATGACCTGTAGAGAAGTCATTTTTGTAAAGGGAGTAGGCCTCACACCGAGTTGCCAAGCAAACGCAAACACTTGACAGTTGATAGGGATTTAGTCGCGTAGTAGCGCACGTGTTCCTTGAATGTGAGCGTCCGGTCAAAGTAGAAGCCGAGGTACCAGATATAGTGCCTAGGGGTGAGTGTCAAGGAAGTGCCGTCATCGTGATGGAGCGTGACATCAGGGTTGGGTTCGGCCCACGGTCAATTGGAGAAGTGAAAGACTTTGCTCTTGTCGTGTTCGAGAACGAGGCCCATAGAAGTGAGGAAGGAGGAGCAGGAAGAGTAAACCTGTGAGAGGAGAGAGGTGTTAGTGGAAAACTTTTTGGATTGAACAACAATCAGCCCATCGTCCACAAAAGAAAGTATTTTACACCGAGGGTCACTAGAGAACCGGTACATAAAGGGAGAGAGAAAGAGAGAGGTAAGAATGGGGGAAAGTGCAGACCCTTGGCCAACACCAACTGAAGCGGGGAATTTGGGGGAAGAGTGGTTATTCCAAGAATATGAAGTGAAACAATCAGAGAGATAGTTAGAGAAAAAATTGACAAGACATAAAGGGAAACCATGTTGATCAAGAATGCGAGCCAATAAAGAATGATTTACAGAAGGGAAGAATTGCGCTACATCGAACGCAAGGATACTTGTCTTGAGGCCACACTTCCAGCCTCTTCGAACCTTGTGAGTGAGATAGACGCCAGTGTCTTCAGTAGATTGTTGTATAAGTCCCCCGAACTGGAGGGGGTGGACGAGGTCAAAACAAGATGCATTGAATTGGAGTCGGGTTGAGATGACCTTTTTGATGAGTTTTCCGAGGGTGTTTAAGAGGACGATGGGCTGGAACATCTTCGGAGTGGTGTAGTGCGGCTTATTTGGTTTGGGGATAATGACAGAGGTTGAATCCTTGAAGTATTCCGGCCACGTGGAGGTGGTGACGCAACTGTTGGCAAGCGCTTGGACTGTCTTGAGCACTTGGTTGGACGACAGGATGGATTTCAGATGGCGCCAAGTCAAGTGGTCAGGGCCGGGTGCTGAGGTGTTGGAGCATGGAAGTAAGGCGTCCTCGACTTCCTTGACTGAGATGGGAGCCCATGGCCTGGTGGGTTGTGGGGGCAAGAAGTCTGCTGTGCTGGTGTCAACCTTATGATTAGCGGCGGAATTGTAAGTGCCATTGAGCCCAGCCCATAATTGGTCTAGGTCATCACATGGTTTGTTGTTGTAAAGGATAGACTGTACTGGGGGAAGGTTGTGGTCCTTGACCCAACCCATCAGATCCCATGGCCGTTGCTTGTCAACAGAGATCTCTTGGATCTTGTCATCAAAAAACTCCCTCTTTGCTTTCCTACACACTCTCCTAAACGCTGTCCACCTCACTTTCTCCTTCCTCTCTTTGAACCTCTCAAGCACCTCCTTGCACTCTCCATTCCACCAGGGTTTGGACCGCACCGTAATGTGGATCTCCTTGGCGTGTTTATTCCACGTCTCCTCAACCATCGTTTTGAGTTCTTGTGAGTATTTTATGACGTTGTCACATGACGTAAGGGGGGGTGTGGAGCGGTCGAAGAAGTTTGACACTTCCTCGAGGAATTTGTGCTCTTCTTTGCTATCCTTGGTGATGCCTCTGCGCTTGATGGTGGGCATGACCGTCGTAATCTTGATTTTGATATGTAATGGAGAATGGTCGGAGGAAAGCTGCATGTTGTTGGCTATGGTGTGAGTGACCGCGTTGTTGTTGTGAAATTGAGCGAAAACGAGATCAATGACAGTAGGTCTTTTCTTTTGATCAAATGGGAAGTGGGTTGGACCAGGATTAATGGGGGGAGATCTGTGGAGAGTAAGCATTGCCATAGCGTCGTTCAGCTTGTCTGCTTTGGCTACGTTGTGAGTTTGGTTTGGGTCCCACATAGGGGACCATAGATTAAAGTCGCCGCCAGCGACTATGATGTTGAGTTTTTCTAGGTGCTCAAGATGGGCATTGAAAAACTGTTGTGAGGCGCCTTCAGCATCAAAATAACAGTTAAGCGTGTATACACGCGCTGGAGTGGAAAAAGAAATTAACTGAAAGTCTGTGGAAGAAATAATGTCAGAATGAACACGGGGAAGAAGCGACGATATAGAACTCCTGATGTAGGTCAAGGTTCTCGGATTAGGAATGTTCGAATGGACCGCAATCCAATCTTTGTGGATAGGAAAACTGTGTAGTTCCTCTCCTTCAGAGAGTTTGGTAGACAGTATGTTCCGAACATGTTGGAAAGGGGGTTCTTGCAGACATAAAACATGGATATTAGATAGGTCAGGAGAGTTTAGTAGCGCCTCTGTCAGAGGCCAAGATTGTGCAACATTTTGGAAATGAAAGTTCAGATGAGAGAGAAACCAGTCCTTGATGGGTTTAGAGTCCTCGCTACTCCCTTTTGGGGATCGGCGGTCAGACTTTGAATGGGTTTTGGCGTGTCTACGCATAAACGGTTTTGGTGTTGAAGTTGAGGTGCACCCTAGCATCTTGAATCTCAGTGGCCTTGCGTTGGTGCCACACCTTGTTATACCGGTTGCGGAAGAAAGAACACTTCTTGCTATCTGAATTATGTTCACCGTTGCAACTTAAGCATTGGAAATCTTGGAGGTGGGGACACAGCATGCCAGCAGCCATGCCTGGGACCCAGGTGGACTCGTCATCATCCTTACCCTTTGGTTGACAGCACCACGCTAGTTGTCGGTGGAATTGTCGTTCATGTGGGCCGCTGCATATTGGACATCTAGGGTTGTGACGGCGGCAAGCAAAAGTGGTGTGGCCCCAGCTAGAACACTTGAGGCAGAATGGGACAGCGGTATGTTGAGACACGGCCCGGAAGGTACAGGTGCGGCCCTGGAAATTGATGGTCCTGTTGACGAGGAGGCGAGCTCTGGCTCCGCCTTGGGAATCCCAGAAGTCCATGTATAGGGCTGCAAGGGAGGATTTAGGGGAAATTCTTGTGAACCGGGGCGTGCCTGTGAGTCTGTCCAAGAATTGGGTGATGGGTGATCTGTATAAGACAGCAGCAATATCACAAATCCTGGTGCTTACCTAAGCTCAAGATAAGGGCAGGGGAACAGCAGTCTTAGATAAGCAGGTGAGAGATGAGATGAGATCAAGAGATCAGATATAGATGAAGGATAAGATAGGCTAGGCTGTAGACAAGTTGTTAAGTCTGGGTCCTACAGACGCCAGACAGCTAGTTTATATACACAGAGGGCTAGGACCTGGGACACTACCAGATGACCCCAGAAACTCTAGTCCTTACTAATTACATGGGAAAACTAATATCTCCTAGCCAATGGCATAAAACCCTTACTGATTGTTAACAATGACACCATATGACAACATGGATAAGAATCTTATCTGACTGATCGTTCCAGAACCCTCTAGAACGATGAGGAGTGATAAACTACAGATGGCACAGATAATCAACACATGATATAGATAATAATGATCGGCGCGTAGCTCCTGAACGGATGCATGCCCCGCGACGTCCCGGGTATCGTCAGAATGCGACGGACGAGGGCTTTCCAACGGTACTAAGCACGAGGTAAACGGCCCAGTATTTGGCGAGATATAACGTAAACAATGTATTCTGCCAAATCTGTGACAGGCGACGTCATTGGAGGTATTGACTGTGCCATCGTCTTTGAAGTACGGAAGGTTTTCAAGCCATATGAATGACTTGGATTGTGGGAGTTGAGGAGTAACATCCTCAAAGATTTCGTCGGTAACCAGTGGCAACTCCTTGCACATCCAGTTCTGAATAATGGTCAGGTCTTTGTCGGTGGCAACATTGTTCGTGTTGAACCAAAGTGTCTTGAGAGTTTTCCTCATAGAGTCAACCCTCAATTGGGATTTATGGTGGACAAGACCTTGATTAATAACTTCGACAATCTTGGGGTTTAGCGGGACCATCTCGTTTTGGAAGAGGGGGGTGAATGGGACAAGGACGTTCTTGCGAGATGGTCCTTGAGTGATGGCCAGCGTGGTAGGACAGGACTGAGGATGGGGGGGAGGCGTAGAAGGGTTGGTAGGCTTGCTAGCCTGGTTGTTTGGAGGGGTGGCCACCTTGTCCCTATACGAAGGCGCCTTCTTCTGAGGTGGTGGGGTGGGGACGTCCATGCTGAGATTGTACCCTCCAGCCTGAAGCATTGCGTATATGTCGTCGCGTGATTTATCAGGGAACATGGTGCGCAAGTCGCCAAACTTCTCCATGACATGTCAGGGGATGTTAGGTGTAGGCTCCACTTTTGTTGCCTGAGCGTATGTCCTACCAGGCCCGCTGGAAGGGGGTGAAGGGGCTGCCAAGCGATCAAAGTTAACTTTCTTCTCAACAGGTCTGTTTCCATCCGATTTAATTGGACCAACTCTACCGGGCTTTCCTCTCTGCTCCGGCATCTGATGACGTGGCACTCGCTTACTACGTGTTGCTACAATATTCCATCCACTCTCCCCGCCACTCGTCTTACCGCTTGTCTCCCCACCACTCATCCCCCTTCCGCCCATCGCCCTTCCACCCGTCACTGCATCCTTGGAGGTTTCTCCATCTCTCTCCGGTACCCCCATGGCAACATCTTTACTCATTCTGATGGCCAACGCTGTGTCCCTGGTGAGTTGGTTGTCTGCTTTCTCATCAACTTCCATATCCATCGCAGCACTTGGAGAAGGAGTCTTTGGATGTTGAGGAGTGGGGTTTGGGTTACGTCCCTTACCCTTTTCCTTTGGTCTTGGTGTTGGCGTCTGAACTGGTGAAGAGTCGACGACTAGTGGGCGGCTGGGCGAGTCCCCAAGCGCGTGTTGTTGGATGATGGACTTGACTTCTTTTTCAAAGTCCGGGTTCTCCCCCATGATACTGCCTGTCGTGTTAACAATAACGGGGACTTGTTTGGGATTGGTGGGAGGGGGGGAATCCGTATCCAGGGTGGATCCAGATCCCCATCGTTGCTCAATGGCGGCCGCCAGATTGTATTTGTCGGCCCATTTCTTAAAAATCCTGGAACATACGGTGCATGCACCTAGAACTCGGCTGGAGCGGGTGGGGAGGTCACCAACTTGTTCATCGCATACGACCTCGAATAATTTGAATAGCTTGTCACCCAAAGCTGATTGCTTGAGATCCAGCCGCTTGTTGACTGAGTGCATAAACCAAAGAGTGATAGCCTCAATGGTATATTCCATGGATCTAACGTCTCCAATACTGACATTTTCCTCATTTGTGAACCACCCAAGACCCTCAGCTACGAGTTTCTCTATGTGGGAGGGGGTAGATCCTATATTAGGGTTAGGGTTTGGCTCAGGGTTGGCCTGAGGTGTGGCAGGGGTGTGGTCGCCATGAGGCGAAGGAGAAGGGAGGGAGGCGGCAACGTCGTCAGCCCAGCTGAGGATGTTGGCACTGGCAGGGACTGGTTGGACTTGGTGGTGCGCAGCGTATTGTTGCGCCGGGGTGAGGAGAGGTGCCGGCTGGGCATTTGACATAGTGTTAACATCAACTCGGATATTGGCCGTTGTTTTGGCGGTGTGGTTGGATTCATCGGAGTGGACGGATCCAGCAGGGGAAGCGATGGAGGCGTCGTTGTCATCTAAGTCGATGCGCGAAGCTTTCCGAGTAATTGATTGAGTAGGAGACGCCGGGTCTCTTCCTCTCTTAGAGCCAATAGAGGGAGTCGGCAATGATGGTTTGAATGGGCCCTCAGAGGCCGCACGCGGTAGGTGTACAGCAGAACCTGTACCAGTCTGGTTCTGCATGACAGATTGATTGTTTTGAGGGGAGGTGTACCAGCCAGGTTCACTGTCTGGGATTTCCTCCAGTAAAGATTCTTGGGAGCCCTCTCGCCTACTAGAGATTCCTAGAGTGCTGCTAATCCTCCTCAAACTGTGGCCTGCTCTCTTGCGAACACTTTTGGCCTTCATAACGCAATAGAATTTCACTGTACTCGATGTGTAAACCGCTCTTGAAGGTGATGATGACGGTTACTGGAAAAGGAAGGTGTTGAGCCTCGGCCTTCTCTTGGAGTGTCTGATTGAAGCGCTCCGCTTGACCGTTCTGTTGATGCATGTGGGGTGCAGACGTTGTGTGTTTGATACCATTTAGCAATAGGAATTCCTCAAATGTCTTTGATGTGAACTCCCCTCTGTTATCGGAGTGAAGACATTGAATCCTATACCCGGCTTGTTCTGCTTTTATCATTTCCATGAACTGCTTGAAAGCAGTCAGCGTTTCCGCTTTTGAGCATAATAGAACAATGATGGCACGGGCAGAGTACTCGTCAAGGAATATGACAACCCACTTGAATTTGTGGTAGAAAGTCATTGGGAATTCCATGAGGTTGGTATGTACAACCTCCAGGTATTTGCGTGCCTTAGGCTCCTGAAGCGGAAAATGCTTCTGGTGCATTTTGCCAAGGATGCAACCTTCACATAGATGTTTCATCATGATATCAATGGGTGGTATGCTGAATGAATTCTCTTGGGCCTTCTGAAGGACTTGATTGGAAGGATGCCCAAGGCAACGGTGCCATAGATCAAATGATGAGGCTTCTAATGTCACGTATAGAAAATGTGTGAGTGGACGTGATGCAAGGATACATCGTGTTTTGCCAGTTTAGCGAACATCCATGAATTGCCTCATGGTGTAATGAGTCTAGTTCCATTTAAATTAGCTTCTGATCAAAGACCTACCTTAAGGAAGGTGCCAATTGAAAGAAGTCTATTCCAAAATCCTGGTACATAATAAACAGGCCACAAGCAGGTTATTTTTGGTTTAAGGTGCAAGTGGTGCTGTATAATCACAGTCCCTCGACCTTTAATAGGAAGAGGCATGGAGTTTCCCGCAGTGCCGACTGTTCCAAAGTTCCCTTCTTCAAACTGGACAAAATTGCTCATGTGGGGCATAAAGTGCATTGAAGCACCTGAGTCCAGCATCCATACAGCAGGTGGTCCCTGTGCATAAGTTATTAAAGTGTTGCAGTCTATGCAATCGCTCTCTTCACATCTTGCAGATGGTTTTGGGTTCTCCTCAGTCATGCTCGATACAAGTGCAGAAAAAATATATATTGGGGAGCTAGCCCCAGCACAATTGATAGCAGACAAGTAATTATCATAATTGTTTATAAAAGAAATCCAGCCCTCAACCTTGCTCATCACATCCTCGCAGGTTCGTGTGGGGACGGGGGGAGTCTGGGAACAATTGTGAGTGAGGGAATGATGTGAAAAGGAAGGTACGTTGTTACAGCCAAAACAATTTCAATCGTGAATCCATTGCAGGAGCTAGGAATAGCACTAGTTATGATGCTAGTAACATTAATGAACCCTCACTAGGAAAGATATAGTACCTAGCTATGAAACTCACTAGAGATTGGTCATTAGTACCCTTTACCGGAAAAGTGTACGGTATCGAGGAATAATACTATCAGCTTCAGACAAACATATCCCTAGCTACAGGTCTATATAGTGAGCGGAGCCTCGCTAGCATGTTCAAGTGTCTTGCTACAGTGCCCTAGATCAGTAGATCAATGGATCACTAAGGCAAATGGGCCCTGAGGTCTAGCAAGCGTGGCCCTATTCACCCAAAATGGCTAGCAACATCAGTTCATTTAGAATCTACAGTTCATCGAGACCAGTTCACAATATAATGCCCTAGCTACGGTTCAACCCTATTGATTAGTCAGTGTGCAGCCGTGCTAGCAAACCCCTCAGAATCAAACCAAGACAGGTGTTGGAGGAACCAGCTAAAGAGGAGATATCTCGCGAGCTACCAGGGTTGCGAGACACTGCAAAGCTGCTCCGGGTGCCAATAGCAAGGAGCCAGCTAGTTATCAATCATTCACTAGCTGTCAGCCACACACTGGAATAAAGATAATAATTAGGTATGCATGGCGGCCTGACGTCATATGCTACCAACCCTAGCTACCACTGGGTGTAGCTAGGTACCATAGCTCACAAGAGCACTGTCCATACGGACACACATCAGGGATAACTAGATAAGCTTCCAATTGGTCTAGCAAACCCTCAACCCAGGTTGTAGGGTAGCTAGCGGAGCCCTGACAGTCCAATAGTCTGATATTTTACTGTTCCTTTATTTGTAATCTAGTCAACCTCGCAATGTATAAATACCCCTTGCTAGCGAGCATGTTGGGCAAGCAATCTTGCCAGCTTGTCTAGTGATAGATTATATATAAGTGATTTATTAAGTGACCTGTCTAGTGTGAATTAAGATTTAGCTTCGGTCAATAGAGACCTCAGATTAAGAAAGTGAGATTAGATTAACGAGAATTCCTATAGATTGGATATAGCGAGTTGATCAATGAATGGTCACTAGTGTTCTCATTGCATCTTGTATCAAGAGGATACAAGTTGGTACGTTCACTAGATTGGGAGGGTAATACCACAGTGCAGCTAGCTACTGGCCTGTTAACTATCCTTGCGAATCCTTTATCTTGGTATCTGTAGTGATGTAGCTGTCATTTAGGATTCAAAGTTATATTTCAATTAAACAACCTTGTCCGTCGTCATCTAGCAAGCCCCCACTCGCTAGCCACCAAAACTACTAGTGAGACATCTCACTAACTACTACCACCCTCCACCCCTATCTACCCATTTGACCATCTCCCCTTCAAAACTTGTTTGCGAGCACTAGCAGTTAGTAGTGGTGAACTTAGTGACCCATTGCAACTCATAGTGATTTTTGTATTGATTTCACTACTACTACCTAACTAGCACATTAACGTACAAATATGAGTCGCTTCCGTAAGGTGTCCCTAAAGAGATGGCGTTGTCATCTACCTCCATGTTGTTGACAGAGGAGAAGATCAAAGGAGAGGGAGGACACGGGGTAGTCCTTTGCCAGAAGGGGTCTTTGAACCCACTCTGTTCCCACTCCATGGAGGAAGCATGGGGGAACTTCTCTGACAACCTCTTCTTGTACCCAATTTGGGCACAATGCTGCGCATGCTGCAGAGCAGTGGTAGATGTTATGGTCTCGACGACGAACCCCCTACATTGGCTATACAAGTGGTGCCTCGAACTCCTCGACATTCTGGACTATGAAGAAGTACTGGGCCAATCTACCTCTCCACACGGAACCCCCCTGCCTCCTTGGTATGAGTCCCAGTACCTCAACCACCACCTTTGCCAGGTATGGGATAATTCACCATTCATCCATATCTATCGGCACGGACTCTACAAGACTACAATTGCTTGG
>QFDT01000106.1:11016-102282 GCA_003315915.1 Macrolepiota dolichaula | reverse complement strand
GGATGATTTCGACATGAGGTCTAGATCCAACAAAAGCCGCACTTACTTTCCGGACGGCTACAAGAAAACGTGAGATTAGCCGCAAGAAACGAGGTGGTATGACACTTACATCCGTGAGGTAGACAACCAAGTCGATCACTGCCACTACCGAAGTGATGAGGCCCGTTTGCACCGTGACTGAAGTACAGAGACACTGAGGATATATCTATCGAACACAGTTTATTCAACTTACGTCGAATGATACGATCCACCACCAAATCTGACTGCCTAAAACCGGTTTTGTGGTTCCTCTGCTCGGGAGTGAGAATCCGCGATGATGAATAATACTCATATACTCACGCTAAAACCGCAGTGAGATATTTCGATCGGACGTCACAAAACGAACAGCTTACAGGAACCACACCATGATGGATGTGATGAGGACATCTCCCATAATTGCAGCGGTCATCCAGACAATTACGATAGCCTGATCAAGGGAGGATCATTAGCGTGGCAAAGACGATAGTCGAATTAAGAATGACCTGGAACTCCTGGAATCTGGTGAAATACGGTATCTTGATGACTTCATAGGCTGTGACAATGGATGCCGCTGATGGGTGGGGGATCAGCATTGTAAAAGGAGTGCTGAGATGACGTGAACCACCTCCACCAGCGAGAGCACAAATAATAACAAAAGAGCCCAAAATCCAATTCTTAGTCAAGGCAACTACCCTCCATGCGAAGAACCCTTGAACCAAGCCCCCGATTACGCCCTACTGTCATGAATATTGTGGGTGTGGAGTATGGAAAGGCTACTCACATTCAACGCGGGTTCTGGTCCGAAGAGTAAAGGAAATAAATATCAGCCATTTCCATTCATTGGGGCGTGATCACACCTAATGCGAATACTATAAAAGAATGAGACCGCGTAACAGAACGAAAAAGGAGGAATCCGCACCCCAATTAGCCTTCTCAAGGGCCCCAACGTCTCCTGGACTCTCGTCAATAACGCACAGGTAGCCACGATCCTGTACATACCGAAGCGGAGTATGATGGAATCGTAGAGATACACGCAATCCAATACGCTGTTGGCTAGGTCAAGGACGTAAACAAGGAACACCTAGAAACACATGGTCACCAGCGCAAGTTCGTCGTCGAATAATGGAACTCACGTATAACTTCATCCATCTTCGATCTCTGCAAGTCTCCTTGAATATCCCACATGATGATCAACAAAAATCAAGACATACCTGCGGAAAGTGGTGTAATAGATGTATACTTGGGTTGTCATCATGCCGAAGAGGAATACGTTGAACGTGAACCCAATAAACATGGGTCCATGACTTGAATAGTGTCAGCGAGGGCTGCAAAATTGTAGGGGCGAGTAGACCGTACGCAATCTCCGCTGGGTTCCTCATCCTAGCATTAATTGTATCAAAGACAGGTATCACAAATTTTGACGAGGAGAAGGGGATGGGAGTAAGAGGAGGGCAGAAAAATGGGACGGGTTATTGCTCCAGCTCTTGTTTTGCCCCAGACCGACTCGAATTTTATTTGGATTTTATTCGCAGCCAGAGCTTGATCCCTGTTCAGAACTAAATCAGGCCCCAGACCTGATTGATGTTGTTGGAACGTGTTCGCAACTCCGTTTCATTGAGTTCGCAATTTGAACCGAATCGCTCCACACTCAAAATATCACTCAAAGTGATATACGCAAATATGTCCCATTGGTCCATAAATTTTCGCATTCAATTTTCACAGTATGGGCATTTTTCGGCTACAGTGGAAGGCTAGTCTGACAAGTGGCGTTGATTGAGTTAGAGTGTCCTGGATATTCGTTCTCCGCAAAGTGACACTGACCCTGTTGCAATACTCATCAAGACCATGGTGCGGGAGGACAAGTGGAAGTTCTGCTTCAGACATCGAATACAAGATGTAATGTAGTTATTCGCAGTCCCAGACCGACTCGAAGGGTCGTTCCAGATTTCAGAAATCCTCTGACATTTGCGTCTTTTCCAAAGTTACGATCCGGAGCCAGAGTCAGCTGCCTTGTGTGCTGCGATAGGGTGTGATGGCATAATTGGCAGCAAAAGATAACCATGTGGGAATACCGAGGGGATGTTAGGGTCGTGACTACCCTTGCCCTTATGGGAACCTGGATAGGCATACCGTCATATGAGATAAAATCATCATCCTCAAGAGTCAAGGCATACAATACATTCTTTTTCTACTGTGATGGCCCAACACTCCCATTAGGTATATTTTTATTTCTTTCCGCATACTTATGGAGGTCCTGCACAACCACAACACATTTTCGCACGCTCATGATCTAAGGTTCGGCGGGCATCGCCAAGTATTTGTTTTTCTGCAATAGGGTCCCTCAACCCTTCCATCATTTTGGGAGATCACCACATACCACCTATGGTTTCTGGCCTTATCTCTATGGTTTCATAATAAGGCAGTAAAATTTCACCAGGATATCTCGTGGGAATCTGTCTAAATACTGATGCAAATCATGCAATAGACTGCATTTATTTGCGAACCGTTTTCAGCGAGCTTTCAGCGAACGAAACTAGACTACTTTTCAAATTCCAGCAGAAATGCTCCACACGGCACTACTATAGCCCCTGGAATTAAACATATTTAGTGATATGTAACGTTTGTCGTGTTGAATGAACGTTCTCCCTCTCAATCACGACCCATTAGGCTGGCGTGGGCATTGCTTCACAAATATCAGGTGCATCCTCAATTCAATTGCCACCCCCGTTCCCTAGGCCTGGCCCACAGCCCACTGAGCTCCTATTCTTGAGGCGACAAGTCCGGGAGCGATTAAGGAACTACATACAATGCTTTGTTTGTCTCATGTCAGTCACCTCACCAGTCCCAGCATGCCTGATGACAATGGCCTAGCATTCCATTCCACCTAGATGATTACTGTCACATGTTAAGCATATTCGCTGGGTGCAGAGATCCGGCGTCGTCGGCTTTACAGGTGTAACCACATGATCAGGGTCGAAGCGAGCGCTTATTCAGACCCCTTCCCCGGCCACACTTTGTTTTTTTGTGGTGTCTTTAGGCGCGTGTTCTTGATTGGAGTGTATGATATCTTGGGCGCTACCGATCACTACTAGCATAGGACGGGTAAAGGACGAACGGTTCTGACTCTTGAGGTTCCAAAGACCGGTCTACAAGTTATGGGTATATACAGAGTATGACATGTACTTATCCAAGAATCTAGTGTGCCCCATCCTTTCCGAAGATATCACCTCTGCTCGCCGATACATCAGTAGGAAGGGCAACCTCACAAGCGCAATTGCTGGAACGAAGGGCTCGCCGGGCCGCTGGGGCACAAATATGACCCAGTTGCTGCACCCCATAAAGGCCCACACCGAAGAAACTCCCTGGTACCTACGTTATCTTCCTGCCGCACACACCGTACTTGGTCCTCTATATATCTTTCAGCAGAATATGTAGTGCCTACTTGATGTGTTTCTCCGCGTCTCGTCATTGGCTGGAGCTGCTATCGCTGACATTGTTATTGTTTTCTTCCAAAGCAACGATCTTATAATTTGGCCACCACAACTTGTCCCCAACGAAGATTAGCTCTTCCCGGCCGATGAGAGTGTGTTGTTATAACTACGTTCCTCACCCCCTTTTAATCACATCTTAAGCGTCCTTCCCTTCTACGTTGGTGGTTGCAGGAGGGTGCCAGGCTCGAAGGACATAAAATTGTGATGATAATGGTACACTGAATTTTAGTACAAGCAAAACAACCTAAAAACCACATCTGACTACTCTAAGAAGAAGTGTCCATGGCCTCAATCTTCTCAGCTGTCCTCTTATCTCGTCTTTCGATTAAGAATGCATCTATACGGGCCTTCAGGTCCGGCACTGGATGATGAGATGTAATTAGAAATGGTGTTCCGGAATTGTAGACAAAGATATACTTGGGATTACATCCTCTATTTTCAGAGGCGCACGATTGAAAGGATCTTTGGTATCAGAGAGGAGGTGCGACTTGATGGTAGCACGGTCCATGATGGTTCTTGAAGATGGCAACATGATAGGATCTCGCATAAGGGTAAACATCAAGGGATCTAAAGTCACGTCAAAAATGCGTATTGTTCGAGGAAGTTTCTGGCTTACCAAGATATTCATCCGGAACCTCTCCTAGGTCCTCTTCTGCCTCCATGTTAGCCTTCGCCTCCTCCACCCTTTGGATGAATAGCCTAAAGGGTTCTATTTCTGTCTCCGTCTTGATATTCCTTCTAGTTGCGATCCGTGCGGCTTGCTCGAAAAGTTCCTTGCTGTAACTCCGTCCGTCATTGGCTACCGCTTTTGTGAATGGCTCTTGGGTGCTCAAGTTCAAGAAGACATCGATGATGTCACTCAACAAAACCCGAGGGTTCCACCTCAGCTTCTCCGGGTTGCGAACTTTGAGTTCTTGACACTTTGGTCCAGCGAGGGCGTTCAGGTTATAGTCCAATGTCGCTGCCAATCTATCTACAATCTCAGGCATCGTGAAGGGCGCTTTGGTCTGTGCGGTGAACACCTTCAGGAGTTCTACTGTCGTTTCGCCGAGTGCCGCATACATGGCAGCCTGTCTCTCTAGACCTCGTAATGATTGTTCCCGTTCTTCACGATACTGAGGAGGTTTTGCGTCCCAAACCTCTTTATTATCCATTTCTGTTTGAATTGCGTGTATCTGGGTTATATCGTTCAGTGATTCGTCAAGAAGATAGGTTACATCATTCATCATCAGGTTGGCAAAGCGAACAAATTTGTCCACATTCCTGAAGACCCAGGTCAATTAGAGAATAAGTGTAATGAGACACTATCTTACTCTGCTTCCTTAATGACTGCAGCGCGATGGTTTGGGTTGTTCCAGACGGCCTTGAGAACGTGTGCGATGCTGCGGCGGGAATCTCAACATACGAAGTTAGAGATTGAGGACGAAAGTATTTGAGGGCGGCTCACTGAATTTATCATAGAACTGGGAACTAGCGCCCGTTTGTTCCACCTCTATGAAATATTCACGATCTATGGCAATTGGAGGGAGAAAATGACAGTACCCACCGATGTAGAAGTGCGTCAAAGCTGGTATAAGATGAGTCAAGGCCAATTGATTGGTGTTCAACATATGTCCAAGCAACCCGTAACGCTCCCGTCCGTAACCCCAGGTACTGTAGAACAAAATCTAGATAGAGCTTGTTGAGATCGACCAAGAAACTTGCCTCTGTTACTCACATCGTTGATCTTTGATTTCAGGAACGGGTTCTTAATATACCAAGTCGAGGTTAAGAAGGTCAAAACGAAGGTCAGAAGCTCGGTCCTTCCTGCCATCTCCCATTTCTCGGGCACAAACCTACGAACAAAGTAATAGGTTACAATCATTTTCTTTCGTGTATTAGTCACTTACTGCACAGTGAAGAGAATGTAATCCGCAACATCTTCAATGATGTACTCGGGGAGGATGCGGAATGCCATAGGCACCTCTTTTGGCAGGGGCAATCTACGGATCATATAAATACTGAGAAGCAGTGTACAGGGGGGTATGCTCAACTGGATGACAGGGTTCGGATGAGTTTTAATGGGGTCAACTTGCCGAACCAGCCATGTAGACAAAAATGTTGTGAAATTAATGGATCCAAAGACAAGCTCCGGATCCAAAAGTCCTGCCTGAAACGCGAGCATCTGCGAGCGCAACTTGTCCAGTTCGGCCTAAGAAAATGTGAGTTACGGCGAGATCTATTTTGGTACACCCTCACCTTTCTCAATCTGATCGCCAGTTCCATACGAGCTTGTTGAGGCGTCTGGAAGAGATGATTAAGGCGAATGCAAAAAGGGGAGAAAATTAGTGTACCCCAACCCACGAGCCGTCTTGACTCAAAGAATCAAGCAATCTCTTTGAGTCCTCGATGTGTCTGGTCAATTCCTTGAAAGTATCTATGGTTTTGAGGTAGCCATAATGGCCCATAGCAATGCAGAGATAGAAGATTTGAGAGATGAAATTGGGGGTGGGCGCTATTTAATGTTCGGCGTGAACGGGGAGAAACCAGGGTGATGAGGAAGGAGTTGATTCACCTCCAGGGTTTTTATTCGTTTCCGCCCATTCCGCCGCTTCTTCACTGGTAGCCTTGATTCGTGTTTCCTCACTTATGTCAATGCGGTTGGAGTGAATGTAAAATAATGGGTCAATTCGATCCATCTTGGAATAGGTTGAGAGTCTGTTGCAAGGGTAAAACGAAAAGCACTAACTTTAGAGTACGTGGCGTCGATGAAAGGATCGGCAAATTTGTAAAGCACGCTTTGCAGGTTGACCATAAAGCTGTCGGATGCCACAGTCTCGGGATCAACCTATTCGGAACTCCAGAGTCAGTGATGGGAAAAGTCGCAGGTAGAGAGCAACCAACATGTGTTCCAGCACGTTTATTGTTCAACGAGATAACCCGGGCAAAATATCTCAAGACAGCCTCGCGCGCGTCTGTGGAAGCCCTAAGAAGACCATTGAAAATTTGGAATATCGAAGACTGAATGTATAAGAGTTGCGAAAATGAAGGGGACGAGTTGACCCATACCTGTAAGCTCTTTAAAGTGCCACGCAGACTTGCAAATGAAGAGTCAATGTCAGCCTTTGTTCGTTTTTCCGAGTCTGCGAAGTATGTTTTCGCGATAGCCGGCTGGGAGTTTCGTAAGACAGTGACAAGTTTGAATCACACCCAACTCACCCACTCACTCCCAAATACACCTAGGCGACACAGGGGACCCATTAGAGATACCCTTTCAAGTGTAGGCGCGGTGGCTCCTGGAGGGTTGAACTCTTCCATGCCCGTGATCATGACAGCAATACTCCTGATAGATACTAAAAGCTCCATCCCACTCACGACACCACGCCACCCTGCATCCCCACCAGCCAAGCCCTCTGGCCGCGAAAGAGATTCATGCGATAAGAGGCCTTTAACAACAGGCCCTAAAACACTCTCGAGTTCATCATCTTCAAATCTCCGTGCAAGCTCTTGGAGAAATTGTTCGATATCCGACGGGTTAAGCGTATATGGGTCGTCTGAAGGCCCAGAAAGCAGTGGTGCAGAAAGTGCAGAAAGAGAGAGAAGTGGTGCAACGAGCTCAGGAGCTCCGATCACTCGACTGTAAAATGTCTTGAGCACAGATTCACTGCCAAAAATATGGAAATTTGTGCTCACCCTGGTGGTTGGGGGAACATCTCGGGTTCTTGAAGGGTCAGCCCTGCATAGCTGATCAGAAGCTCACGCAACTTGTCAAGCTTTTCAAGAGCTTTTTGGGCATCTGGTGGTGAATAGTTCTGCGTAGTGTTCAATCGGAATATTGGGTATAGACCATGGACGATGATGGTACTTACCTTCTTCATAAGGGCGGACCGCACGGCATTCAATCTCTTCCAGCTCCCGACCAGGTATTGGAATATTGTGAGGGCTGGAAGTGACACAATTACTGGAAGATATTCAAGGTCATCACTGAAAATATGTTCTGTCAGCTGACGGATATTTCTTTGTGGCGTCAATAATACACGAACGTCATGACATGGGGACTCAACTCTAGGCGAGCAATGAGAAGGCGGTCAATAAGATCGGTGCTCAGTTTATCGCCAGCTACAAAATCGTCAACAGTGGATCTTGTTATACATCCAATATTCTTACGTATCCCTTCCGAAATCAATTCGTCTCGAAGATTCTTGAGCCAAACTGTATCATGACCACTACTTTCTGCAACTTCTTTCTATGAAGGAAGTTAGTCGAGATGGCCTCCTGTCATATACATGTAGCTTACATTAAGTGTAACTTTCAAGATGTCTTGTATTGCTTGGTTCTCCCAGCTGATGAGGTCAAGCTTTGGCACCGCCTTTTTCTTGACGGTGGGAGGATTAGACAACGGTGGTTGTTTCAGCTCGCCGGGAAGTGGCCTCCTGATTGGCGAGGGAATGGCTTGGGGTCGGGGCGAGGTCACCTTAGGTGGAGGTGTGGGTACTTTGCTGGTGCTCGGGGTATCGGACGCGGGTCTACTTGAGGGTTCTGAACCCGCATATGGCTGCGGTGCCTGTAGTTTAGCAAGACGCTTTAGCCTGATCTATAACATGCCGAAGAGCGTTAGAGATACTATGACTTCCAGGATAGCTGAATGAACGCCTACGCGGTCTGCGTCATCTAAAGGAGTTGGGGAAGTAGGATTGTTATCGCCCATAACGGAAGTTGGACGTCGGATAGTTACAAAGGCTGTGAATCGAAAATATGAAAGAGACAAAGGCAAGTGGAGATTGTGTAGCGGGTTGTGGTAAGTATCGCTTCCATCAAGCGCCTATGACACGTGCTCAAAAACTCTTTCGCGATTTCTGTCACTCACCTTATACACAACGCCATCTGTCATGTTTCTTGGGCAGCTTCTCACTCAATGCTCTCGTTCGTGGCTGAGCCCCGGAAGACTTTTCTCTACTACCTCTATCGTCGAGGCGGGTTATAAAATGAAGTCACACTCTGGAGCCAAGAAAAGATGGAAGTCGCTCGCGTCAGGAAGCTCCTTCAAACGAGTGCGTGTCTTGTACCAGACTTCAAAAACGGGGAATAGGGCTGACTTTTCGTACGACACAGGACAAAGCATACCACTCCCATTTGGCTGTCTCTAAATCTCCTGCTCGCAAGAACCGTCTATCCCAGACTGCCTACTCGAATGCCGCACAGACCCATACACTGAAAAAGATTCTACTTCCCTATGGCTCTAATTAGACGTTGTATTAGTACGCCTCACTACCTCAATTACATTCGTATACTGAACACGATTCCTCAGTTCAACTCAATCTAATTGAAGGTATCCGAAAATATTCGGGTTGATTCTACTTCTTTTCAATTACCGAACAGTTCCTTCCGCTTTGCTTCCCTGAAGAATGCCCGTATATCTTTCTGTTGTGGGTCGTAAGGAGAGCTTCCAATACCGCCGCGCTGGCGTTTCTGTCACTATGTTAGGTTAGTCGTTTATCAAATCTCCATCGCTCACCAAGGGAAGAAGATGGTCATGATTATTGACTTGAGTGACTCGAACCCCTACCGATTCTATTTCGCTGGATCTTGAGATTGTTTCCGGCCTCCATCCCTTCAACCCCGTTGAGCCTTAGCGTTCTGATTTTGTGAATGATCCTTACTTTCATGATGACCTCTGCCTTCGTCCATCCGGTATTCTTCATTCCCCGAAAACCACGAATATTCTGGCTAGTTGGTCCATCCCTTTTAACCAAGGCGGTCACAAGCTCGCTGAGAAATTGGCCATGGCTCACGATGGCGATATGTGCATCTTTGTGAACATCGTCACGGACATATGGCATAAGAATCTCATCGATGGCCCTCTCTGCACGTATCCTCAGGTCGTCAAGGCTTTCGCCTCCAGGAAACCGTTCTGACCTCCCTCGTAACGCTGGGTATACGCCTCTAGAATAATGCTCCTCGAGAGTAAGACCACGGATTCGTGGACTGTCCCATCTTTTCCCTTCCCCGGAACCATAATTCTGTTCACGCAAGAGAGTGGAAGAATATCTGGGAGGCTTGGGATCTATTTGTGCGCTGCGTATTGTATCAGCGGTCATGGCAGCGCGTTTCAGATCCGAGCAATGAAAGGCCTTGAAGTGTACTGTCGCGAATGCCTCGCCCAGGGCCCTTGCTTGCTCCAATGCACCTTAGTAGAGTTCGATGCCAGGCTACTGTAACTCACAGTCATACCTGAAACAAACATGTGTACATTTAACAATCTATACTTTGGAAGAGTGTTGAACTTGCCATGATTAGTGAGTGGTGCGTCTCTCCAGCCGGCCCATAGTGAGCGCTACACGTCATGTCAGGAAGTCTCCTCAAACCTCAAGGAATGACAAACTATACTGACAGTATTATCCTTTGATTCACCGTGTCTGACCTGAAGGATTCCCTGTGAGTCTCGCTGTCGAAATCGTAAATAATCCCAGGTTGCGCACAAATATGAAAGTAACCATGGCAAAGCTGAAGAACACTGCCCGCGTCAGAGTCGTATCAATGGGCACCTCGGAGAACAAGTTTCCGTAACTGTCTTACGTCGTTCGGAAGGGGTTGTTCATGCAGTGTTTGAGTGTGGAACACTGGGCGCTACTAGAGATTAGTTGTGCAATTTGCCACGTGTGCCCCTTTTCAACACTCATTTCCGAGCGATACTACAGTCCTCATCCCTGCCTACAAGAGCCGCAATCGATGTCTTCGTGCACAAGTCGGACATGGCAAAATGACTTATGCTTAATGTCAGGAGATGTTTCTTGTCTCAGTTGAAAACCGGCGGCCAACTGTCAAGTCAATCTGCATGATTTGCTCGTTGAATATCTCTGACCCGATATATCCGCTCGCTTACCACGGATTCTTGGGACTGTCCTAGAGCAACGCTGAAGCCTGAATATGCTAGGTTGCTTGGGGTTCCTGTTCCGAGGCTTCCGACTCCTGACACCAGCACCACAGTCCCTCTCCGACGATGGTCAAGTAGGCAGAGCAAACGTATTCTTGGTACATCAAACTATGTCAACACGCGGCGCCCAAGTTATCCAGTGCAACTCCTCCAGTTCTAGGAATACTTCATGTGTGCGCTCTGTCCGTTACCATGTCATACTCAGACAGAAGTTAGATTTGATATGATGGTTCTCTCGGAATATTCAGAGCCCCTGAGCCCCGACAGCCTATAAAGGCCCCGCCTCACCAGCTAAAAAACACCAACAGTTCACTTTCACTTTCATTTATCACTTTGTATTTCTTTTGGCCAGGCGCCTTCGTTCTTTTCGTTCTTCAAGTCAACTTTATATCGCTCCCTTTACCAGGTAAAAAGGTCGATCTCCATGTAAAACTCTCGAAACTGAATCATGACTAGCAGCCCTCTTTCATCTCATCATGCTCGCCAAGCTTGCTTCCGCTTTCCTTATCGCTTCCGCCTGCATCTTGGGTGCCGACGCTAAACCTATTCCCGTGGGCAACGAGATTCGTAAGTTCATTCAAGGATTTATCAACACCCTATATCTGGTTAATGTATATCTAGTTCCCCGCGGCGGTTCCATCTCATTCGACAACTGGGGTGGTCTCTCATCCTTCAGCGGCTTCGATAACTTCTACGGCGTCGACAACTTCGATAGCTCCGTCCACTTCTCCCAGACCGTCGACACCTCCACCCAGGTTGTCTGTCATACCCAGGCCATCGAGATCATCCAACAGCGCCTCCTCGTTCTTCAAGAGATGGCGAAGAGGATCATCCTCGAACAGGTCTGCGAGGTCGAGACCCAAACCGTCGTCTTCCAACAGTTCCATGCCAGCCTTGGTCTCTTCAGCAATGATCTCACCCACGTCTCTGGTCACTCTGTTGGCTTTGACAGTTCCATTGCCGGCCACTTCGGCGATGTCTGTTCCTCCGACGGCTCGCTCACCACAAATGACTTGGGATTCACTGGCACTGATGTTGGTTCACACACTGTTGTTGTTGGTGGCAGTAACTGGAACGATGCCACTTCGCCGGCTTCGGTTTCTTCTGCATTCGGTGCTGCCAATGTTGCAGTTTCCTCCTTGCATTAAGTATACCTCGGCGCATCGTTTTATTTGTAGTCCCACACTCGGGGTGGTGAATTATTTATTTATGAGATGATTTTTGTTTCCTTTGAAACCGAGGCTGGGCAGCGTAATTAGAGTTGTCTGAGTACTTGTTTCTTAATGACCTTTCTCAGAACATGATATTAGTTGCTGAGCCGCATATACTTTTAGAGCGATTAAACCAGGAAAGGTAAACCAGCATTTCGAACACAACGCTCTCTGACTATGACAATATGAAATGTCATTCGTAATCAGACTGACTTGTCTCCCCTAGGGGGAGGGAATTGCCCCGGGCGATATAATCCTTGAAGACATCGACGCATTTCCCTGGTTTGGCGCATCTCTAGCTGGTACTCTCGCGCAGAGTGGCGTCCCTCGAGCTCCTAACATCAAGGTCAAGAGTCTTCGGTCCTTAGAAGAGAATTTCAAGGTACATCAAGATTGAATGGACAGAGCTTCTTGCATGTCAATAGCCACAGGATGTGATATACTCTCCTCTTCAGTCCTTGCGGGTCTTTAAGAGAAAATATTACTATAATCTTGGTGCACAGAGACGTTGCTCGATATTCATTCAGCTGGCGTATATATTGTCGAGTAGATTGATTAGGGACTGGCATGGATACTTTGGATGTTCACGTGGATATGGCATTTTTGAGCCCATTTCTTGATCTGCAAGTATAAAACTTTGGTTATAGGTGCTTATCTACTACAAGAGTATACAGTAGAAATATTAAAGACAAAGATGCAATTTACAATGTGCCAGAGCTGAATGGATACAAAAATATCCGGACAATTCCATTTTTTATATCCAATGCATATCCATGATGTTTCTGAGCTCAATTTCTGATACATTTTGATATAATTTATATTGACATATACCTTGGGATCCACTCTAATACTCTACAAGTTTTCAGCATGTTATGATCAAAATTGACAGAGTTATTAAGCTTCCAATCTGATGTAATGGAATATCCATCACTATCCATGAGAGTTCCTAAGATTGATTGGGTGACATCGACTTCGTTCCCAAAGGAAATACGGGTCCAGAGAGGATGATACGCTGGTGAAAGGTTCTCCTTATAATCGAGGAGAAAACGCAAGTGTTGTAGTGCTTGAGCGGTAAAAAGACACGAAGCAAGCCTAGTTACGGGGCCGGCCGCCTAATCCCTCGAAATTCAAATGATGATTTTGAAATGACATCTATGGACATGTACCTGATCAACGATACATACCGGTAAACGTTTAAAAGGACATCCGATCAGTTGAATACTATTGTATCTAGACATTGATTCGAAACAGGGTAGACATGTAACTTAGCAGCGGCCCAAAGCATATCGAACTATACGGCATAGTGTAAAGGGGTTACCCCCCCTCTCGAAGAATATTCGTACCAAAGATATGCACCAAAGTATATCACTTCCGCCGATAGATCTCCTGAAGACAATCAATCATCTCCCCGACCTCATTAATTTCCAGTCGCTAACCATCCTTGAGCACAGCATCCTTCATATCATAGAAGCCCCATCTCCACCCTATTTTATAGTCATGTTCCAAGTCAATGCGGAAGCGGCCACCCAAAGCTGGTTTTTTCCCCCTCTAACATCCGCACCACCAGTTTGGGAACGAGTGTGGTACTAGAATCATCCACACGTAAGTCTGCGGAGCTCCCACTGATATTCATGTAGGCGAGGTAGGGAAGGCTTCCGGGATCATATAGACTAAGGACGCGCAGAACTTCGAGGAAGTTGGAAGCCGTACAGTCACGGAGGTAGAGATTTCGGATCTGTTTCGTGCTTCGAAATATTCTTTGTAATGCGTCTTTGTCATATTTGAAGGAAGTGAGTTCCAACGTCGTCAGAGTGGGGCCACTCGTGCTGAGCAAGTTCCGTAACGCAGCTTCCTCGTACCCGAAACCCTGATTCAATCCAAGCGTTTCCAAAACAGGTAAACGAATGTATCGCAGCAAGTCATAACTGTCCCTGTGGTCAACACATGACCACTGGAAAACCCTGAGGTTCGGGAAGTAAATTGGTTCGTGAAGCTCCGAACCGCTGTAGCGAGCAATGTCGCTAGCGCTCCGGCAGCGATACTCCATGATATTTGTGCATTGGAGTAAGAGCCTCACACAGAGGTCAATTCGGGAGTTGAACGGGTTCAAAACCGTGATTTTATCCCAACACGGCAATATTTTCATCGCCAAATTGTTGAAAGTGAGATGGGTGAGGTGAGGAAGATGTATGAGCGGAATGACGCCCTGGTTCTCGTCGATGTCTCCCGTAAGATCCACCATATGTTCTTTCGGAAGCCCGATGAACAGGTGTTGTAATTCGGAAAAGCGGTGGTCGAGAGATAAAACCCAATGTTCTGGTGGAAAATTCAAGCTGAGAGTTGCGAGCCTGCCCGCAGAAGATATGAGCATCGACTCCATAGGCTTAATGTCGCTGTATTCGAGGGGGGTGACTTCTTGTCGAAAATCAAGTTCAACATGTACCGGAAGTGTTTTGGCATTGTTGATACAGGACCCCATCAGAGCAATCTTCTGTTCTATGTTCCCTTTTGTCATGTGCAGGGCTGTCGTTTGCCACAAGCAGGGTGTGGAGCGTACTACGTACCGCCAGTACCAGCAGACGCTTCCCAGGATTATCGGAAAACGTGTGGCCCTTACGTCCTCGGCAGACTCGTCCGTGCCCTTACGGAGGGCATCCCGAAAGTAGAAATTGAGAGGAGGGGAGGCATGTTGGAAAATGGCAGTCATTATCTCGAGAGGGAACTTTCCCATTTGGGATTGCAGCACATTTCTGCGGCGTAAAAGGGCTGCTCGATCCTCATTCAACTGATAAATGATATCGGCGAGCTTGTTTGTTTCTTGATCGATATTATCGAGTTCCGTCTCCGTTGGACAGAGCTTGGGTCGATGGGATGTTGCACGAAGAGTGGGTTGAACATGCATAGTATGTCAACCAAAAGTAGTGGTGGATAGAAAGGAAAGAGCACCGAGTTCGAAGGCGTGGGTCTGACAACTAAAGCCATGTGATGATAATGGGGTCGGTCGGCAATTGCTGATAAATATCTTCGAACTTTAGCTTGGCAGCCTATCTCACTTTCTGTGGGGTCTGTAATGGGACATTGTATTTTGACCAGAATGCAAGGATATGTAGCTAGGCCGTGGCTCCTACTCCGCACTCTTCAAGCCTTGATAGATTTGTTGAAGGGGTTGAATTATCCTTCCTGACATCACGATGCGCAGTTGTAATCCTCCAAGAACTAATTTTCGCAACTCGTCAGTGTGCCGGTCCCACAGTATCCAATTGTTTGTTTCGATCTCTAGCATGAAGTGGCCGCCCAATTGATCCTTTCTTGCTGATAACATGTTTATGAACAATTCTGGAGTGGCTGCGGTGTAGTCGAAATTGTCCATGTATTGAGGGCTTTGGCTAGATGAGTCGATGTGTATTCGCCGAAGGCCGGGCATATATGTCCGACCCGTCTTGCTGCCAAGAATTTGAAGAGCCAGACCGAAATTCCAACCATCGACTTCAGGTAAATGCAGGGTCTGGACGTAGTAAGGGGTAGAACCAAAGACCGCCTCCAACGTTTCTCTCTCGTAGTCAAAGCCCCTGACCTCTAGCGCTAGGCATGTCGTTGGCAGACGATGAAGGAATAAAGTTAGTGCCTCGAGGCCTTCTCCCTCTCCAGAGTTGAGCTCCAAACCTAGCGTCTCGAGCATCGGAAAGTGGAGGTAGGGAAGAACTGAGGTGACTTGTGGAGCGGTGGAATGAGAGGAGTGAAATATCTTCATCTGAGGGAAAACCATGGGCTCGTGCGGTTCCAGAATGATGACGTCATCCTCGATACAACTCTGAAGGGCACGGTATTCAATCAAACCGGGACAGAGAAGGAGTAATTGCATGCAGACATGTAGAGGCACGGTGACCAGGCGAAGGATGGTGATAGTAGTGCAAAGTGGACCAGGTGGGACATACGTTGAGTTTCCCCACAAGTTCATTCGACGCAGATGGGGAATACTGGCCAAAGGGGTGATTTGGGGGCCGTGATAATCATACCCTCTGTCGCTCCATGCCCATTTCAAACGCAAATCCTCCAGATGCGCGAAATCGGCGGACAATAATGGTATCCAGTGTATCGGAAGTGAACACAAACTCAAGAGTTTGAACCTGTCTGCTCCATCCCAAATAGCAGAAAATATAGGCTGCAGGTCCAGCCCGGTGACGAACTTCCAGTGACCTGGGAAGATATGGACTGCCAATGACATCTTCATGTTCCCAACGTGGCTGAGGTAGAGTGATATCAGTTTCGCCTTGCTGTGGGCGGTTTTTCGCGACACGTTAATGGTTGCCGTCGCCCAAAGCATCGGAGTTGTATGCACGACCTGTCGCCAGTATCGAGATACAGCGCCGAGGGTTATTTGTTCATGAGATTCCGTCACCCCATTTTCATCCTCCTCGACGAAGTCGGCGGCGGCGAAGTCAATGGAGGGAGATACGTGGCGAAAAATCGTAGAAAGAACTTCAGAAGGGAGTACTCTGGTCGATGAGCGTAATTCGTTGAGTCGCTGAAGGAGCTTCGCCCGCCCAGCACCAAGGAGAGATATCAAGTCATCTAATCGCTGTATTTCTTTGAGGATGGAGATCTCCTCATGAGTTGAGGATGTAGAGGGCGAAAGGTTATCTGGCATTGCCAATGTGGCTTGCCCGCACTGATAGCACTGGTCGCGTTGCATATTTGCTCGTGGTATTGTAGCCAGCGGATTAAACCCGAGCTCCGATCCTCATCGCAAGCCATTTATAGAGCAACCCGTGGCAATAGATGACGGAATCGAATGACACTGGAGCAGCTGGATGCGATTTTGAACTGGAACCAAAGACGGAGAAGAGAAGTGGGATACAGGAATCCGAGAGTAGCCAATAGGCTATAGGCATTAAGCTTGAGCACGCTCCTGGTGGGCTGTCGGCGAGCGGATCAACCTGTTTGTAACACGTGGTCTTATAATGACTAAGCCAATTTGTGAACATTAGCAAGAGATCAGGCAGTGCAATAACAATCGGTATTATTCATATTTCAGCACCGACGCGTGTGCAGGCCGCGTAATCATTCCCTTCATCTTAAATACCCTCATCTCTTACCTCCAAGTCAAGTATATCTGAAATAATCCCAAACCTCCCAACCAATACCCCTCATGGCATCCACACCTGCATCTCGCGCAACCCCAGTTCCTGAGCGTGAAGCCCAACTCCTCTCTGTCGGAAAACAATGCTCGGAGGCTACCTGCAACCTCGTGGACTTTTTACCGTTCAAATGTCATCACTGCCAGCAATCTTTCTGCCAGGAGCACTTCAAAGTTGAAGCCCACAGGTGCCCAGAGTATGACGAGTCGAAGCATAACCGCGTTGCACCAAATTGTGAGCAGTTCAAGCTAGCTTGGAACATTTGATTTACTGAACTATTCCCTTCCTATAGGTCCGTTGTGCAATACTCCTATCGCCATCCCTCCGGGTCAGGATCCAAACGTTCGAATGGATGTTCACCTGAATACCGAGTGCTCCGTGATGACTGGTAGGGTGAAGGCAAAATCCTCACCAGTCTGTGCAAAAGGGAATTGCAGGAAAGTCCTCTTCTCTCCAATCAAGTGCTCAGTAAGCTCTTGAATCTCACCTACTGTGGACTTCGATATTAAATTTCGATCATAGCAATGCAAAGAACAATTCTGCCCTTCGCATCGGTTCCCCACCGACCACAATTGTACTGCGCCAGCACCTATGCAAAATCCTAATACTTCAAAGACTGCTGCATCAAGGCTATTGAACGAATTTAATGGCAATAAGCTCAACAACAAGGCTTCAGCTGCCACATCTGCGGTCAAGAAGACGGTGTCTTCAGCTTCGGCCTCTGTTTCCAAATCGATAGCGAACGTCAAAATTTCCGCCCCACCCATGAGCGAGTCGAGCTCATCGGGCACGAGCTCATCTGCGAAGACTCCCGGCAACAACCCTTTTTCAAAAGTTGATAGGTACGTTAACTTTCACTCATCCTTCAAAGTACCCACTCATAAAACGCAGTGTTGCTTCCCCTCTGTTGTCCTCTCCGAATGCCACGAACACACCCACTATTGATACGCCCGCCATAAACACTGGACTCCGTAAATCCAACAAACCCGAATCAATCATTCCTGGTGCGACCTCCAAACGCAAATCATTCGCTCCGCCACCTCTCTTCGCTTGCGCTTAACATTATCATTTTCATTGTATCCATACGACACGACCCTGTACCCACATATAAATAATACTAATATGTTGTATTCTGAATTGTATACAGGAGGGCTAGGGCCGAGAGGGAGAGTCGATTGAAGGCTATGCGAGAACGCGCAAGGAAAGGGGTGAGTGGGTTCCCTTACTTCAGGTTCACCCCTCGTTCAAGTCTTCCGTAGCTTCTCAGTGATGAAGAGAAAGTAATACTAGCTGAGGAGGAAGCCCTGCTCAAGGACAAGGATCATAAGGATTGTCTAATCATGTGAAAGAACGCGAGGTTCAAACTAATTTACCCATGCTAGTTGTACATACCTTTAGCTCTCTCTCCCTCTCTCTCTCGGGAAAAACCCTCTTTTGAATATGGACATTCACAACACGCAAATAAGCAAAAGACTGATGATACAAATTAAATCTCCGTGAACAGAACTAACAGAACCAAAAGGATAGCGAAATGCAGATAGATAAGCGCCAGGATTCTACCGTTTCCGTTTTTTGCTGGAACGAGTTGTTGTTGTTCCCGACCCAGTCGGTCGACCTCTGCCCTTCTTTACGCCTTTCGGTCTCCCACGTTGGGGTTTTGGAGAGACAGAGCGCGCTAATACCAAGGAAACAATCAGACAAATAGAGGATCGAAGATGTGATACTACACCGACCTGGTGAAGGCTCTCTCATTTCTACATCTTCATCCTCTCCCGGTTCCGTTCCCCCATCTGCATCTGTTCCGGTAACTACACTTTCCTGTGGCGTCCCAACAACAGCCTCATCCCCACTCTCCTGGGTTAGTGCGCTGCTGTCGCTGTCACCACCGACCAGGCCGGCCAAATCAGCTTTGCTTCTTGCCCTCCGCCGCCCACTACCACCTCCGGTGCTTGATGCAGCCCCTTTGCGTTGTGGTTTTGTTGGCGCGGATATGGGCGTTGGTGATGCTACGGGTGATGATGGTGCTGAGGCAGTGGCTCGTATACGCCGCTGCGAAATCAAGTTTTCGAACGTTTCGTCAAACGGCAGTGTATATTCGTCCTTGAAGAATGGGTGCCTGGCGAGATTCTCAGATGGGGATGGAGAGCGAACGCCGTTTGGGGACGTGGAATTGGAACCTTCTGCCTCACGTTCCTGTGATATTTGAGAATATATGTATTAGAACACAATGTGCGAAAATATTATTTTCGCGAGGACACATACAATAGCCTCTAGCACGTCGAGATCGTAACAACTCTGCAGTTTATCCCATAATGACTCGACGTGTAATAACCGGCCTGTGTCTTTCTGAATGGCATTCTGAATGGCGAGGACATGGAAGTGTCGATGTTGCCCAACAGGACGAGCACGCATGATAGACCGAAAGAAAGATATTTCGCCCTCGACCGTGGTGAGAAAGGCATCTTCGGCGGATTTAGTATTAGGTGAGGGAGGTGGTATTGACGACGATGGCAATGGCTTATGTTGGGAGGAAGATGCCTTTGATGACGGCGAAACAGTCATTGGTGAAGATATTAGAGGTAGGAGGCGGCAGCGATTTCGCTACTGAAGAGTGTTCATGCCATTTTGGTGAACTCTCACCTTGGCCGGTGCGATACGTAGTGTTTGGCAACAGCTTGATATCCCAACATCACATTCCCATTATACCTTTCTCTCATCATCCCCTCCCTCGGAAACTCATTAGCATTGGTATTTTTTTTCTTTGATCTACACAACTCTCGCTTTCCAACCTTTGTATGTGGTAGAAACAGACGCGACACAGCTACATGATCAAATTGTACCAACCACGTCACCTATTCATGACAGATAAATCATATCCGATCCCCTGGCAACAACCATGGTTTCCGTTAGATGGAAAGGCTCGGCATCATTGCACACATTTCATTCCATTGGAGGATATTTTCAGCACCACTAACCGGTCCTCCTGTCAGCACCCATAGAACCCCTCCCTACTCTCCGAAGCAGCGCCCAGTGTGCGCTGAAACGCCCTCCAGAGACACGATGTGTTCCACCCTACACGAATGGCAATATGACAAGTGAATCTGTCTTCCTCAAGATTGACATACATGCAGAAACACTCAGGTGCAAGTTAACTCAATCAGGATGCTTCTGAACCCGACGTGGTTTCCCGTGGTTTCGATGGGCTATTCTCGACATCAGGCAACACGCTGTGGCCGGAGACGGCCATCTTATTACTGGACGGGGTAGTTTCTTGGATAATTATACACCCACATCTCATCAAGCCGGGGCAGTTCGGATTTTGCCTCATCGCCATGGTCTCTTTACTAAATCATGACCAGAATTCCAGACAACTTGGAGAAAAGAAGGACGGTATCTGCATGAACTGCCTATTTCTCAAGCTTCAGTTCACACGAAATTACCAGTCTTCCCTCCACCCGACCTTAAAACATACGACAGCGTTCCACCAGACTACATATACCAAAATTAGGAATGCATCAGAGCCTTCAGAACAAAATCTATATCACTCAGGCATTCTCGGAGACGGCCCAATGTCTCGGACCATCTGATCTGACAAGAGATGGCCAACCCGTCTCCAAGCAATCAATAGTGCCCGGTGCTTTGGGTGAGGCTAGGGTTCAAACTGGGACCAGATTCCCCTCCCAGCTCCTATAAAGATGCCTCCTCCTGACCAGGAATCTCCATCCCTTTTTTCACTTTCGTTCGCTTCTCTTTGGCACCGGTGCCTCTTTGCTTTTTCGTGTCGGCTTTGCAATTTTTGTTCATAACCTTCGAGCAGTACGTCTCTGAGCTCTTATTCTCCATCCCCTTCATCCGTGCTCACGTCTGGCAGTTCATTATTCGCCCTTCTTTTTTCAAGCAACTTTTTTTTTTCCAAGTTCAAGATGTTCGCCAAGCTCGCCTCTGTCGCTCTTCTCGCATCTTCCACAATTGCCGGTGTACTCGCGGCACCTTTGAGCAGCTCCAACTCGATCGGTATGTCAATCAGTGATCCGTTCCACATGATTAACCTCTGATGCGTGTCATCTATTAGTTGCGCGTACCTCTCAATCTTTCAACAACTGGGGTGGCCTCTCGTCCTTCGGCAACTTTGATAACTTCTACGGTGCTGACAACTTCGACGGGTCCGTCCACTTTACGCAGACTGTTGTCGAGGAACAACAGGTAGTCTGTCACACCCAAGCGATTGAGATCATCCAACAACGCCTGCTCGTCCTCCAAGAGATGGCAAAGCGTATCATCACTGAGCAGATTTGCGAGGTTGAGACCCAAACAGTTGTTTTCCAACAGTTCCATGCTAGCCTTGGCAACTTTGGTGGCGACTTGCTCCGCGGCTCTGGCCACCAAGTCGGCTACGACAGCAGCATTGCCGGCCACTTCGGTAGCATTTGCGGTTCTGATGGTTCGCTTACCAGCAATGATCTTGGCTTCAGTGGCACCAGCTGCGGTTCTAACACCGTTGTTGTTGGCGGCTCCAACTGGAACCCTTCTACCTCCCCAGCATCATGCTCTGCTGCTCAGAGCGCTGCCCAGAGTGCTATCTCCTCTCTACACTAAATACTCGACAATCGTTTCTCTCGTGTGTAACTCGGTGTCAAGAGGGACCAGCAGACGCTTGATGTATTTGACGGACCACCTTAACGTAGATATTTTTCGGACTTGGTAGTTGACTTGATAATGTAATGCTCGATCATTTTGTAATTGCCGTTTCCCGAAATGTCAACTGCACTCCTTACAACTCTGGATGAGAGCTTTGCGTGTGGCAGCCCTGCTTGACCTGCGCCGCGCAGTTCATGTGAATTCCGACGAACCAGAATTTGATTAATACACATAGTGACCGTCGAGTGAGTCATGCCATGGAAACCCATGCTGTTGAACATTCGACTCTGAAATCTGATTTCCCATGATAACGGTCTCGGCATATGCTACTCACAATACTCGGAACTCTCATCACACCGTGGACCGGTGCCCTGGTCAAACACCTGGGATTGAAAACCGCTACTGAAAGCACACTGATATTCATTCAGAAAAAGAATCGCTTTCCTACTGCACAGACACAAACACTCAGCATATCTTCGAGCCACTTTACGTACAGTCCTTCCATGCTCGAAACCTTGTTACCGATAATTGGACTACAATTCCCATTCCGTCATCGTACATGTCTACAAACTCCTTTCTCTGGAAAAAGTCCAGTACGACGTCCATCATTGTATTCGAACTTGGGAGTCACCGTACAACCCTGTGTCAGGACCGAGACTTCGGGACGTATTCTTAGACGCGTGGAATCGAATAATGCATAGGACCGCATCAATTTCAATGCGCTGATGAATGGGTATGCATTCGAATGACAATTCAATCAATGTTTCATCCTGATTGCTGGTTAATCAGAACCGGCAGTGTAACCCGCATTTGTTGTTATAAACATACATTTTAGGATTCGGCTGTTCACAGAATGGCGGAATAGATCAAACCTGGAATGTCATACGCTACATACAAAGGTAAGAGGAGGTAAACGGCCTCGAGTCAAGGGTACCAAAATCCATTTGACCTATTTTTAAGCACGATCAGCTTGACGCCGTCAGTCCATTGGCTTCCGCGCCCAAAGTCAACCGAAATACATGTTCTTACTGGTCGTCAAGTATCTGGCATTGAACGTTGAACGTTGGACGTTGGACGTTGGACGGTAGTTCGTTTGAGCACAGACACCGCCAAACTAGTTTCGCTTCTGTACCCTGTGTATTTATTTTTCTATCTGAAGATAGACGCCACACAACCTCCGGAAATGTATAAAAACAGGCAGACTAAATCCGAGGTTCAGCACAAGTTCCATTCGTTCCTTCTCTTCTTTTCTTTAGTTTTATTTGGCCAGGTGCCTTTCGCTCTTTCGCTCTTCGAGTCGATCTTCAAGTTACACTGTTCATTCAGCAGGTAAGCTTGTTCTTTGGCATCGATCCAGACAAAGTATCAGTGCTCATTGTGTTCTGCAGCATTTAATTACACAACTTTTCTACACGTTCACCATGTTCGCCAAGCTCGCTTCCACTCTCATTGTCGCCTCTGCTTTCATTGCTGGCGCTATCGCCAAGCCCATACCTTCGACCAGGGACATCCGTAAGTGTCTTGGCATCCTAGCGGATCAATGATTAGATTACTGATATATACATATAGTCCCCCGCGGCAGTCCCATCTCATTCAACAACTGGGGTGGTCTCTCATCCTTCAGCGGCTTCGACAACTTCTACGGCGTCGACAACTTCGACAGCTCTGTCCACTTCTCCCAGACCGTCGACACCTCCACCCAGGTTGTCTGTCACACCCAGGCCATCGAGATCATCCAACAGCGTCTCCTCGTTCTTCAAGAGATGGCAAAGAGGATCATCCTCGAACAGGTCTGCGAGGTCGAGACCCAAACCGTCGTCTTCCAACAGTTCCATGCCAGCCTCGGTCTCTTCAGCAATGACCTCACCCACGTCTCTGGCCACTCTGTTGGCTTTGACAGTTCCATTGCCGGCCACTTCGGCGATGTCTGTTCCTCCGACGGCTCGCTCACCACAAATGACTTGGGATTCACTGGCACTGATGTTGGTTCACACACTGTTGTTGTTGGTGGCAGTAACTGGAACGATGCTACTTCGCCGGCTTCGGTTTCTTCTGCATTCGGTGCTGCCAATGTTGCCGTTTCTTCCCTGCACTAAACTTTTGTCTCCTGTAAGTGTATGAGGGTTACATGGATGTTCTTCCTTGTTCCTAGACGATCAAAAGCAAGCCTTACGGCGAGTTAACGTGTGTTCCTGTTTGTTGTTTTGGTTATAATACGCTGCATTCTTGTAATTTTCGTCTCACGAGTGTTTGGTGCACCTTGATCTCGTTTATAGTGTTTAATAGAAGCATTTTGCTCGAAAACCTTCAGGACTCAGCATCAGGAGTAACTTGAGGACACCGAGTCCTTCACATTATTATATACCTATACCGCACAAGTTGGTCGTAAAACCCAGCGCCCTCTCCCCCTCATTTTGAGCACACCTTTTCCAACAGGCCTAATTAAACAGGAGTCCTTTGGAAGGGCACGACCTCTCCGCGTTATTGTCCTCTACTGGTTCCATTTATTGTGCATTCATCTGTCGGGGGTCCGAAGGCTCACAAAGAGGGTTTTTGCAAAGTCTGTGTATGCACACTTTAAGGACATTCAACTTGTCCTTCCACTGGGCGGTACTGATGTAATATCTTGGTTTCGTCAAATGGACGACATCTCGAAATGAGGGGGCTAATGCTATAATTAGCCAGGGTTCTAGTAGAACGCGCGAGGCGAGTATCCTCCTAAAGGTAAAGTGTATGAGGGCAACGCGAACGTATTACACCTGTCCTGATGGATCTTAAGTGGAGAGGTCAAGTTATCGTCTTTTTCTTCAAAACCAGCCCAACGGACACTGGGTAGTCAATGGAAAAAAATATATTCGGAATACGTTGGTCAATATGGTACTCATTCTCATACGGTGTCCCTCCAGGCGCAAACGCTGTGACTCGTACCTGAACACTCCCCACTAATATTGATCCGCACGCTTGTATTTGTCCCAGGCGCGGCGTCGGTGGTGCAGGGGAAAAAGTGGTTCCTGATTAGGTTTGGTGCATAAGTTCTATATTTGGGATGAAAACTCCGAAAACCCCGAGAAACCATTAATCATTTAATCATTAACAAATCCACGTCAGTCTATTATGAACCATATATGTTAAACAACCATGTAGGGCCTGAAATGATGGTTGAAAAGGCCAAGGTTGATGGAGAACAAAGACGTAAAATGCGAAAAGATATACATCCTGGTAGTGTCGTAGTACAAAAAAGGATAGCAAATTGATTACAGGCAGTGTAAAAACAGGTTAGGAGAGTGGATGGTGACAATAAAAAACTATGAGAGAGATAGCCATGTATAACCGCGGGAAGTGTCGTAGGGGCATGAAACGAAGAGGGAAAGAGAGGGAGCATTACTCTTGTCCGAATCCTTCTGTTTCTCTTTAGCATTTGTCAGCATCGTCAGGGTGATTGATAAAAGAAAGGCATACTCGATGGCAAATAATAATTTCGACTCCAAGCTCTCGTAATCCGGATAAGGTGGTAGGTCCAACCTATTGAAGCACGTATGGCTTCTCGGTAATCCCGAGGGATCGCCAGATTTCTCAATCGTAAATCGTCGGGGTCCATCCGACCCTTGAAGGTCCTTGAATCCATTGACGGGGACACGCGAGGTTCCAGTAGTGAATTGTAGTAACCGCGCTTTTCGCTCCGCGGGCCAGGATCTGATACATTGCCAGAACCATTCAATTACTTGATCTGTCTTCTCGTATCCACGATAATCCGTAAATTTGGTCCAGTCGTCCCTTCGCAGAATGTCAGACATCAGGGATGTAGTATAACAAGACCAACTTACATATCAATCTCCGACATGCCGCCAATGAGTAGTTCCAATTCCCTCTCGTCAAATACCGTGATGAGATCTTTTGGTACTAAATCCAGGAGACCCTCCATGAAAGCTCCGAATTGCTCCTTGACTCGCCTCGAAATACGATATTCAACCACGAGATCGACGTATTCCTTTTTGTTATCCTGTGTTACATCTATCTGTTCACCTCCGGGTTTAAGTTCTATTGTCACATGTTCGCCGAAGCGTTCTTCCGTCAGTGAAAAAGTTTCTTCGAGGACGTCAGTAATATCGTTCTCGCTATGGGAGAGGTAAGTGATGGTACCATTCTAAGAATGGCTAACAACGCACAGCATCCAGACGAGAGAGCGATGTAGCTCCGCATCAACTGCTTCCAAGTCCGCTATTGATACTGGCTTCCCGAGGATCATTTTGTAAAGGCTTGGCACAAAGTACGCATCCAGGAAACGCCTATGGAAGACGGCCAATCCCACTGTACGGCCGATGAATTTGAAGTAGCTCAGATGGTCGGGGTTGATGCCAGATGCGTGATTTATCTGGAGAGTGTAGTTGTCGTGTGTCGAATACTCGAATAAACCGTAGCTGGGGTTAAAGATCTCATGGGATAGTAAAAAGAACCATTCTCTGGAATTCGCGGAATTGGTTAAATATTGAGACGACGGTCTCTGAGAATGAGTACACTCACCTTGATACACCTCCATAATCCAACCCATCCTCGTTATCAAAACTAACCATCAGTCTCTTCTTTAGGTCTTCCCCTGTGTGAGCCATCACAGCCGCATAACTATCCTCCAAAATATTATTCCTCCGAACCTTGAGTTCACACTTCCCAGGTAGAACCCTCATCTTCGGTTGGCTCCTGAAATAGACCACTTTGCGTCTGTAATCACGCTTATACTGTGGTGCATTGTCATCCACATTGGTTGGCAGCCGAGGATCATCCCATGATGTGGTCCGAGTGTTGTGGTCAACAAAGTAGACTCGCCCCGTTGACGTGAGCCTCATTTCCCATCCCGATGGGAGTGGACCAAGGTTGTTGCTAACCTGTGTTCTGGGTATGGGGACGGGCTGTTGTTGGGTTCGTCGGGGATCTGTCCAAGTGGTCGTTCGTGTGTGATGATCAACAAAATATGGGCGGCCTTCGGGCGTTCGACGCTCTTCCCATCCGAGGGGAAGGGGGATGTCGGAGTACGCACCGGCCTGGTGGGCCGAGTTGGTCACGGGCGTGGTGGCAGCGACAGTTGCAGCGCGAGAGGGTGGCTGCGCTGAAGGCTGTGACACGGGCCGATTCTGCGTCTGACCCTGAATGGCTGGTCGGTGCCATGTTGTGGATCGTGTATTATGGTCGACAAAATAGGTTCTGCCTTGTTGATCGATGCGGCGTTCCCAACCAGGCGGTAAGGACACTCCATTTTCATCATCTGTCATGCGTCCTCCCGGCGCAGAGGTAGTTGCGGAGACCGGTCGCTGGTTGTCCGTTTGTGGTTGAGTACGGTTTGCGGGAAGATTCGCAAGGCTCGCAGAAGGTCGGAGGGCTGGTGTAGAGAGACTGGGCTGTGAAAAGGCAGTGTCGGGGGAGTGCTGTTGGGGATGCTGGGCTGAAGGAGTAGTGGTGGGGCGCATTGGGAAGGAAGTGTTTTGAGGGTGCGGAGTATAATTCTGACTCTGGTAGGAAGGGTGGTCGATGATGGCAGGAGTGGAAGTTACTGGGTTGATAGCGGAGAAGCTGAAAGACAGCTTTCCAAAGACGGGAAGGTTGTTGCTGGACATTGTCAGGTCTCTGGTTACAACAGCTAATAATCAAGATCAGTTGGGTACTGGGGGGGCACAGCTGATGAGCAAACCATTCTGATGTGCGAGAGCAATTGCTTCGGATGCGGGGATGTTGATGACGCCGAGGAAACCTACGAAAGATTGGAGCTTGGTAGGATGAAGGTGAGGATAGGGAACAACGCACCCTGATCCCGCTTCCTATATTTCTTGTGATCGAAGACCTGGATGGTGATCATGGAAGATGCGCGGGGGTGGCTGATACTGGGGTTAGGTCGAGGTTGCGGGAAAAGGGTGGTGCTTACATTTCAAAGGACTCGTTCCAAGGGGGGCTGAGGGTTCTGCGGAGGACGGTGGTGGTATAGACCTGGTCGCCATCGACGGTAACTACGGCAAAGGGGTCTGGGAGACTGAGGAGCTCGCGCTTGGCCAGGCCAGTAGCCCCGGAGACTGTTCTGGGTGAGTATCAGCTGATCAAGAGGTACAAGGACTGACGGGTGAGTTTGAGGAGCTGTTCTGGATCACTGGAATTATATTGAGCAAGTGTAGCAAGGTAGATGGTGTTAACTGACCTTGTGTTGGCCATGTCCAATCCCTTCGCAAGTGGCTTGTCAGGTCAACCTGGATGTGTGTCGCTGCGGAGTCTCCCACATCCCTCACACCTATCGCTTTCCCACGCTCAATGCTGTGTCCTCCAGTCTAAAAATAAGTTCGCAAGAGCAACATGACAATGTGTGCATAGGTAGGTAGGGTAAGGTACATGTGTCATACGGAGCTCCCAGACTCATATTCACTCATGCACGCCCAGCCTCAATCCTCTTCCTCGCCACCTGTCTCCGGTTCAGGCCACTCAAATTTGGCACAACTGCCTTGTCTGTAGCCTTCTCCACCTCGGTATCGGATGCAGCAAGAATAATCTCCACATGTGCAGGGTGCCCCTGGTACGGGTTAATGCGACCGTGGGCACGGTATGTGCGACGGCGGGTTTTCTATCGAAGCATTATTTCAGTCAAATGTCATGTCTCTCCAGAAATCACCGCTACGCACGGGTGCCTGTTGGACGACGATGTTCTTGATAAACAGATCCTCGACGTCAATATTCTTGGCGTCGGCGTTGGACTCGGCATTCTTCAGTAGACGAGTGATGAACTTGATTGATTTTTCGGGCCAGCGACCTGCAGTCCGAGTCAGGGTCCATCCCTCACTAAGCATTCAGCCCAGACGTACCTTGAGTTGTCTTGAACTCTTTGGCCTGCCCTGTTCGTCCAACACCACCAGCGAACCTTCTGAAAGGAATGACCCGTTTGTGCTCTTTGACGTCGCCGAGATATGTGTAAGCCTTGGTCAATTTGAGGCCTGATTGTCATTCATCCATATGAGCAATTGGTTCGCCTCCTGGGACGCGATAATTTACCAGTGAGAGCAGCCGCCACCTCACGCATGTTCTTGAAGTGCGTGCGGAGGTACTCTCCGCGTGCCTTGGAGGCTACAGGTACATCATTAGATTTCCCGTTTCATGGACAAAACTTGTCTGTTATAAACACACTTTTTTCGGGGTTGGTGGCGAGCGCGGCTGCAGCGTAACGAACTGTATGGGATGTGATCAGATATACTAGATTATGCAACGGCCGGGCAGCACCTACCCATCTTGAAGTCTTGAAGTTATCGAGCCCGTCTTCAACGCTATTACTTGGGTTGCTGCATCATTGTGGCTGAACCTTAAGTGTATAGTTATTCGGCCTTTTCCGGACAGCATTTCTATTTCCAGCCAGTTTCCAATAGTGGACCCATAAAGACAAACGCACAAGGGATCCTTTGATCGACGGTATCTACCCTGGTATTATCCATCAAAGCAAATTCCTTGTTCACTATTGAACAATGTTGAGATGATTTTGCATTCACAACACATCGCCAGGCCACTATATCATATACACTGTCTCTTACCGTAACGAAGCACTTGCTTGTCCTCGCATTCACCGAGAACCAAAAAGAATTAACACCGGATATTCGGTACTCGCTCGTTGGATCTTGATATCTCCAGACCGTAGGCCTGTGAAACCTGGACAACCTTCCATCCGGAGGGCAATCCTCTTCCTGATCGAGCAGGTCTTGAAAGGTCACGTGCCTTCGTTGCGCCTTGGCACTCTGGGGTCTGGGTCTGGACATCGATCCCTCAATTCATCATACTCATACGGCTCATTCCTCCTGTCTCTTTTTCTTTCTTTCAGGGCGCAACAGACCACCGTGTCTGTACATATCACCCGTAATAATGCCTGTTCAGCTCACTTTCCCTTCTCAATCATCATCATCGTCAATTTCGTCCCCTCCCAGCGTCCTGGTGACGCATAACCCCATACATACCAATGGCATGGATATATATCAGGAACCCGACGGTGACCTAGCTGAAGAGGTATTCATTGGAGATTACTCAACGTTGAACGTGATTGTTGATGCCCGGACCGCAGATTGAGGAACTTGAGGGTCAGTTGGTTCGTGAATATCGTATCCTGGAGGGGGCGGAAAGTTTATTGAGGATGGATCTTCGAGTGAGCTGATATGTGACTATTTCACTGTGTAAATAATGGTCTTTGTATCTACAGGAACCCTCACGGAAGAAAGTCGAATCCGAAATGGCCATGGCGCGCAAGAAAATAGCTGCAATTAGCTATCGTATAGAGCTATGTACGTCGTGACATTACATGTTGATATTTCATTCATTATATTCGAGCGCAGATACCGCAAAGAGAGACCAGAGAAATGCGGAGGAAGCCGCAGCAAAGCGAGCAGCGCAGCGCCAGCATACAGGGAACGGAAACATAGAGGATCGTACGTTGTCTCCCTGCTGTCCTCGCTTCGCGAGCCCTTAGCTTCTTTTTCTTAAGGTAGCGAGGATTTTCGAACTGCACTTCAACGTGCCCATAAGTTCTTTGTCGAACTAGACTTACTCGCCCGCCCGCGGTATCATCCATCTGCCCCAAGCACCTCCACCCCAAATGATATCCAAGCATCTGAAGCATTCGAAACAGATAGGCACCGCGTCGAAATTATGAACCGAATTGTGGAAATCCTACAACGGAGCCTACGGGTGCGCTACGAATTGAAGATCACGAATGTTTTGAAGTCGTATGTAACTTTGAACCGTTGTTGACATATAGCCGGACAAATCTGACCTGGTTTAGTATTGTACCATGCTTGGCTGATAAATGCTCCAAGGCTTGTCGAGCAGCAGCATATCGGGTCATACGACACGCCCTTGTGGAAGCAGAGTCGGTTCAGCGGTTGGGAACAATGCTTGATTGGTATATCCTCAAGTGAGTGTCATTCTAAAATTCTTTGTTTTCACTCATACGTCGTACAGGTCTGTGAACCGTGATAATAAGTTCGCCGTAGAGAAGGAGCAAGCCATAAAGCTCGTCCGAGCGATAATTGAGGTCGGAATGATACACAGGGATTCATTGGAGTCGAGCGACGCTGGGGTTGTGCCTATCTCAGATGCCATTTTACGTTCGATTATCGCAGTCGCGGAGCATATCGATGATCCATTCCGGCCTATATGCATTGAAACATTAGCTGAAATCTGTAAGTGCTGGTCCTAGGTTTGTAGAGTCGTACTACACAACTGACTGGACTTTCGTAAGTGCTCATTGATATCGACTCATTAACCCGGACTGGCGGTCTTCGCCTTCTGTTGCAAGTTCTGGGGGACGGACCAACAGAACTCACACTGATGTTAACAGCTGCGTTTTTGCAAGTTGCCGACTCGCCCCGGACGCGCGCATATCTGAGAGTTGGGTGTGACCTCGAGGTGAGACCTCTCCGCCTCGATCGGTGCCAAACTTAGTTTCAAAAGGTCACATTGTCCACGATTACAGATGCATACGGGAAGGGGCCCGAACATGCAGAGCGGATGCGGGGTTGTTCGAAGGTGATACAGCTCATGCTACGGTCGTGGAGTGGTACGCTCGTGGTTGGAATGTTCTTCCCTCAGAGACTGAATTGAACATACAGGGCTCATGTACCTCGCTATCAACGATATGCAAGCGATACGCTCTGTCATTGATACACTACGAATCCCATCGCTTGAAACGAGAGTCAGTTCTGCACAACAATCAAATACGTCAAAAATCTCATGCTATGTAGGAAATCATACTGGACATGTTCTTTGAACTTCTGAATATCAAAACATCCGATTGGTATCAGACGTTTATTGCTGGAAGGAGATTGACGAGTTGGTCTCTTTGTTTTTTTTTTCAGTGGTGATCATTTAAATGCCTATTTCAGTGTATCGAAAATCGCGGGATGAACCAGCCAAAAAGTCGCAAGCTCAAGACACGCAAGAACGACCTCATCAACTCGTCAAGCTGACCGACCAGTTCCTTGCCCTGCTAGTAATGGTGTTGACAAAAGCTGGTCTTTGTGAGGTACATTGAATGCCCACATCTGGGTTGACGAAGCTAATGTATAGACATTAGGCGCTTACCTGCTTGCTTGAGGAGACGAAAATTGGTTCGAGTCTTTCACGGAAAGCCACTCTACTCCTGGCTGAGATGCTTGCGCTGGCGAATAGGGTGCTTCCAATGAACGCTGCAGCTGGCATTCAGGTATGGAGGGTCTCCTGTAATGAAGTCTTTGAGGTGCTCAGGCATTGTTATTCAGGCAATACCGGAAGTCTTTGCGATGGCTACTGACTACGGGGACGGCGAGCGTCGTATTGTAGGGACATCTGCGTTATCAGCAATCGAGAGTTTCAACCGGAATCGGACGAGGTTGGGTGACGTGGCTACTTTCAAGAATCCTCGACCGCGGTACGCTATGGATATTAAGATACTACTTTGGTTATTGACTCGCATAACAGTGCAAACTCTGTTGATGATCCGGTGAGGCGTGGACAGGGGCGAGTTGAGCAGGTCAAAGCGAAGATGAGTATGCAGATGGATGACCGGACATTCCAAACTACCGTCATTGAAACACAGGTGTGTTTTTCCGACATTGTATCATCAAGTATAATGAATGACGGGTTGGACTAAGGTCATGCAAACTAAAGACTTTACGAAGTGGAACTACGAAGCTCTGCAGGACGTGGTTGATGGTTTGATGTATAATCAGAAGAGGCTTGAGGAGGTCATCAAGGCGAGGTTCATTCGCAGACTGATATCGTTCTTCTCTCCTTTCAGCCATCGATTTTCGGATATTCCGAGGAATAGGGTGAGTTTTAGCTTTTGAATATATACTACCAAAACCTGATGCTGATGTTATTTAAGGATTCTGCGAAATGGGTGAAACTTGGATGCTCATTGCTGACGACACTGATGTCGGGTAATGAGGGGATTCGGTACTTAGGGAGTGAGGACCAACTTCTGGGTCAGATTGTAAGGGGTTTCGCTCAGCTAGATCCCGTGGGTTTGTTTATCTCCTTTCCGGGACATTTTCTCATTGCCGGGCTCCATAACTAGTTCAATGGACCTCCGGATTCGGATCCTATGTTCTCGAAGAAACGTGTAGCGGAAACTCTGACGTATGGCTATTTCGAAATGCTAGGGACGCTAAGCAAATACGAGAAGGGCATTGAGTGAGTACTCGCGCCTTTGATAAGCCATGATACCGACCCCCGTTCGTGTCTAGATTACTCGAGAAGTCTAAAGTTTTCACGGCATTCTACCATCTCAATGAACTACGGAGCAGAGAAGATCTAATCAAAGGTATCATTGGGAATCTGGATTATAGCATGTGCGTTTTCATCGTTTGCGGACTCCCAGGTCGTTTATACTTGATAAAATAGCGATGGCCATTCCCGAATCATCCTGTCGAAGGCCCTTACGTCAAGCTATAAGGTGTTCTTCTATACCTCCATAATTTTAACCAGCCCGACTGATAATTCCAATTATCAATAGCACATCCGCTTATACGCGACGAAGCATCTTGGTACCCTTATCCATAACTCCCTCACAGCAAATGTTTGGACAATGCGACTGCTATTGACGCAGTTATATGACCCTGCGTCCGAAATCACTGAGGTTGCCGTACAATTACTCGAGGAGGTATGTGAAGCAAAGGAGTTCTTGCAAATGGTGGTGGAATTGCAGCCTGCTATGAGCCACCTAGGAGAAATTGGAGATGCACTGCTAATGAAGTGCGTTGAGGATATCATCATTTTGATTTTGATTTTCGAGCCAGATTCGTAGATTCATGTCAACGTCGATGGGCTTCAGATATCTCTTCGAAGCTGGGCACATTGATCGAGAAATGGATACATGGTTCCATGTCAGTATGTCTATATTTCAACATTTTCCTTATCTCACTGGTGGCTGCGTGTTTGACAGGAACGGAATCTGATATATGTAGTTGATATCGAAATCTTCCTCGCGAAACTTTTCAATACAGCATTAGTAGCAGAAGATGAAGAAGATTTACTGTGAGTTAGTTCTTTCGACTAGAGCATCTGCTCATTGATCTATGCTCAGGGTTTCTGTCGGCGCTATGCCACGGCATTTTTATGGAGAAATGGCCAAAACAGATTTCGGTTGCCAAATATTACAAGAGAAAGGTCATTTCAAGGAATTTGCTCTAGTCATTCGCCAACATAGTTTGGAGTGTAACGATATGGAACTTGTCATGAAGCTGAAAAGCATACTCTGGGCGGTGGTATGTTATTGTCATAAACCTCCAATCATGTCATGAACAAATGGGTCACCAGGGCAATATTGGTGCGACGGAGGGGGGACTTCCTTTCCTGGAAGAAGAGGAAATTATTCCAGTTATTTTGGATATTGCGGAGAAATCTCCAATTCCTTCCGTGCGAGGGTAAGATGATCGGGATTGTTATGATGACGTATCTAACGCTGCTTCCTTAGAACGTGTTTCTTTGTCCTAGGTCTGATTTCCTCAACTTTTCAAGGTGCAGAAATACTCGAGGACTATGACTGGTTGTCAACGCTATCACCGCTCGGTACTCCGACCGGAGTATGCTTGCCCGTAGACCTCGAGAAGTTCATCACGGTTAGCACTCAGAAAGCATTCTCCTAGGTAGGCGCTGAAGTTGGTGTAGATACCGACATGGGAGCAATTTATCCCTGAGAAAAAGGATACTCGCTTACTCCCACCCATACTCGACCATGAAATTGAGATCTTGACTGCGATACAGAACATGGGTAATACCGTCATCGCAAACGCTGCTTCACGGTCATTGGCAAAGTATTTTACCTCTAATTCCAAGCCGTGCGTTACAGCGTTGTTAACCTCTCTACCAGGATTCGATCCCGTCCCGAATATCGAAAGGCATTCAGCTCCCCCGATATGTTCTACAGGGCTTTGCATACACTCTCAACGCAAAGATTCCGATTACCTGTTCGACGTTATATTGTGGACCTGTTTAACTTGGAACTCGATCCCGAGCTGGTGGCAACTCTTGAACGGAGCGCCCTGTCGCTCAAAGCGGGCCCATCATATCAACCCCCCAGCGCAGCCATGACTAGGATGAGTATATTCGGGAGACTCGGGAGGACAAGACGACCTTCAGAGAGTGCAAGTTCGGAGGAGGATACGCCAGCTGTCAGTAATGCACCAAATGGCGCCACAAAGGATCAAGGGCCTGTGCTCAAACTCAAGCCTGTGCAAAGGATCATTGGATTCGATGTTTAATTGGGGTTCAAGTAGATATTTGCGGGACTTGGATGTTATTGTGAGATTTTAGTAGCGTTGTGTATATGGTTCATGTAGTTATGTATATATGGCACCCTCTCGATGGAGATTCGATAATGCAAGCTGTCTGTTTAATAAAAGAAGGAGGTTAAAGGGAAATTCTCGAGGGTATCGACTTCTAAGACTGAGGCAAGGCTCAGGACAGTTCGCCTTTGTTACAAATATGAACAAACAATGAGCAACCCGGTTTCAGTAGTCGCTATATTGACAGTCACTTTCTAACCCCCATGTCCCTCCTTCGTACCTGTGTACAGGCAACCTCTGCCTGTAAGAGGGTACCATTACCATGTGTTCCAGCTTTTAGCCGCGGCGTGGCCAACGACTCGACCCCTGTTTCGAAGAAAGAATCGTCGGAGATTGTCGCGCCGGAATCTGTCCGTGAAGTTTTGGTTGCAGATGTGATTAGTGGTGCCCCAAGTGCGTAGCAAGGACTCTTGGTTCCTGCCTGATACTGAGAAATGAAAAGGCCAGCTCAGACATCGTCCCGTGCGCATCTACCAACCCACAAGAAACACTATGCAAAGTGGTTCGGGCAAGACCGAGCGTTGGCGTCTTGACTTTGATATTCTGGCTGGTGGAAGTCGTTGGGAGAACCCCTTGATGGGATGGGCGAGCTCGTGAGTCGCTGACGGCTAGAGGTTTTTGGGATGAAGCTGAGTCGGTTGCTTTAGTGCGGATTACATGCAGGGCACGCGACTTTCTTTCCGTTCCAAGGAGGATGCCATTCATTTTGCGGAAAAGCAAGGTGTGTTTTAATCTAGGAGTTCTTTGTATGGCAAAACATCGTGCTTACTCCTGTTTAGGATGGGATTACTTTGTGTGAGTCTTCGACCGCGTACTACGCCCGAATATTACTGATCGGTTTGGTGCAGTCAGCCTGAAGCTACCAAAAGGATTCCTCCTAAGAACTATGCAGAGAACTATGTGTACAAGCCCCATAAGCTTCGCATCATGAGGACGAAGTAGAGATAGAGCGCGTATGCTACACTGGATGTAATAGCAATGGAATATCACATCTTTTAGAATGGCATACTCCATGAGTACACATGTTGAATCTAGACCGATGGTAGAGGGGCTGGCATTCGGTGCGTCTTCGGGAGCCTTATCACGTGGAGGGGTGGGACTGCCAAGCGGAGATGTTCTCATCAATGTGGACTGACTTCTTGGAGACTTCTATGCTAGCCACTCCTTTCCACGACCCAGCAGTTCCCAAGCCTGTGTAAAGCTTGCGCTTTCCATGGGTGATATACAGACAAGACCTTTTTCCAAGAATTATAGGTATCTACTTTAACGCTCGGCATTAGGGGCTTGTTTGACATCACTACCTCTTCCAGTGGTCTCATCAACCAGTCGGTTATTGCCCTCGGCATCACGGTTCTATGCGTCAGTGCACACGGACTCATGAAAAAACGGAGACGGGGAGACTACAATCCAGGGGAGTTGGGTAGTCGGGAGTCTTGGGAATTTGGATAGTACGTCCAAGTTCCATAACTATACCTATCCGGCCTAATGTGCATCCATGCAAGTCTCTATCAAGGACGGTCCTGGGCAAGGTTGGTGACTCGCCTTGTGTGAGAAGCAATACCTCATTTTTGGTACCACAGGTTCCCCTCCCCTCCCTCTCCCACAGGATGGACTCTTTCTTGGGTCAAGCAGGTTGTAATGCTCCCTGAGGATAGAATGCATGAGTTGAGAGGTATTGACGCGACGCTTTATATACGATTTTTACGAGGTTGTTGTATGTTCGGCTCGACTCTTCAATTCTGTGGCAACTCTTGACAACTTCTACAGTCTGGTTTGCCCTCCTTCAAGCACTGACGACATTTCCGATCTTATTTCCCATTCACGTACGATTCTCGGATGACAGCATATCACCCAAGTCTATGACCCGCGCTTCTATATCCTCTCTCGTTGGCACATCGACCGGCCTATCGTTATTATGGATTCATATATGTTTATTGTTCTGGATTACTCTCTCATGGATGGCAACACTATTATGGATATGCCACGGAACTTTCAGACTTCGCTCTGCTGAGATTGATGCGGCTATCGCGTTAGCCAGCTCGAATAATGAACCCGATCTCACATACTACCCCCATCCCCACCCTCAATATCCATTCACCGAAGTCCCCCACGCAGATCGCCACCACCCTAATAAAGGGCTTCGTTGCCGCACCGTTATGGTCTCCAACGTTCCCCACAGCCTCAGAAACGAAAGGGATTTGAAGGAGTACTTCGAATTCTACATGAGCCGAAAGGTCGAAAAACCGTCAATGGGGTTGACATCATCAACACAACCCGGCTTCCTTAATAAATCACTCGCCTTCCTGTTCAATCGTGCGAAACGCTTGCCCACACACATTAACCCCCTGCTTCCTAGGAGCGTCGGGCAATCATCGGGTGATGATATTCAAGACGCCTCTGGAGATTCTAAAGAGGAGATCGTGAAGCCAGTCATTGAACGGGTCGTCATTGCTCGGAAGATGACTGAGCTAGCATCATTAATGGAGCGTCGCGAAGAAATCCTTCGTCTACTTGAAACGGCACACATCAAGTTGGCTAACAAGACACTCTTGGCCGTCAAAGCTGCAATGGAGAGGAAGTCAGCTCGGAAACCCCTTGCGCATAGCACATCTAAGGCAATGGAAGTCGCTCGGGAACGACGTAGATCGATGGCCGTGGATATGGAGAATGGTCTGCAGGAGGAACTTCTAGACGAAGAGGCACGGATGGAGCAATTGATTAAGGTTTTGGGGCCGTTTGTGCAGGATCTGATATTGCAAGATCCATCCACGACACACTTGAAGAAGGGGAAATCCCACAGCTGGCAGCATGCTTTCAGAAAAATACGTGCGCAAAGATCAGGATCTCAAAAATCTGAAACAGCAAATGGTCTGGAATACCCGCCTACCTCGCGACGTAGACACTCGCGCTCACAAATCACGATATGGGATGCTCTGTTTAGCTTGCCACGGAGTAGTCTAGACGCCTACCAGCCATTGGTGAACCTTGAGCATGTGTTTCGTGGACAGGTTGTGCCAGCAATCGACTATTACACGGCCAAGCTAAACCTCCTTGTTACCTTCATCACGGAACAACGCGCTAAACCCACAACGGATTTCGAACCGGTCTCAACGGCATTCGTCACTTTCGATGACCCTGCCGACGCACGGAAAGCATGTAGGTACTTGGCTGTGCACCCCAACAACCCCCTTGCATGTCTGGTTACTATGGCCCCAATGTACAGCGATTTGGATTGGGTACGCGTCATGAAATCATCGTTCAACGCTGAGGTATGTCGAAAAAAACGGTATTAGAACGAAGTTCTGACGATCACCACTAGTTTGTCAAGGATTGGGTTGTCAATCTTGGCGTTTGGTGCGTTTGCTCTGGGCTCCAACATAACTTATATCTGAGTATCTTACAGGGGATTTACGTTGTTCTGGTTATTTCCTGTAACACTGTTGGTCGGTCTGGTCTCCATCCAAAACATCAGTTTGTTTTGGCCGAGTTTGGTAAGTATGCTCGCTCCTAACTTGTAGGATATATTGCTCATTTCCCTGTAGAAACGATACCTGGATCGTCATCCATGGGAATCAGAACTTATCCAGTCTTTCCTTCCAACACTTCTCGTAGCCCTACTCGCACTTCTCATCCCCCTTATCCTCTTGCTTATCGCCAAAAAGGCACATACAATCACGACTCTTTCTGGCCTTCACGACCGCATCATGACTCGCTATTACAAATTCCTTATTGTAAACGTTCTTGTCTTCTTCTGTGTTGGGACTGCGGCTCTGCAGTCTTTCCTTCTATCCTTCCAATCTACCACACCCCCAGATATTATTGAGACCATCGCCGACAGCTTCCCAACTGCCGGACCTTTTTATGTTGGCTGGCGTAAGTGCATGATGTCCTCATGGGCCCGAGTTGCTCACAACATCACTCCCGTAGTGATATTCACAACTGCTATGCATGGAGGTTTTGAATTGGCATTGTGTAAGAAAGTTCCGGGTCATTTCCTTATTCATTGTTCTCATGGCTACCTTTGCAGTCGGTGTGAGTCGTTGATGCTACCCTGGAACTTAAAAGAGCGGCTCTGACGGCCGTGTAGCTACCTCTGATTTTGTATCCAAGTACACGAAACCAAATCACACCGTGAGTGTGGTGTTCCAGTGCAAGCAATTGGTCTACTCACAAACACATTTGCATAGACGTAAACGGGCAGTTGGGATCCGTCCCCGCACATTCAATTTCTATTGTAAGTTTTGCTCAAACATATTGATTCGTGGCTCATCACTGCCCGCGTAGACTGGCTTCCTAATCATATGCTGGTTATCCACGTGCTCCTACTTTTCTCAGTGCTTAATCCATTTGTGCTGCCATTTGGGACTTTTTATTTCCTTGTTCAGTATGGTGCGTGATTTCATTCAGGTGGTCTTTCAAAAGCTTGACTGCTTCCGCAGTTATTATTAAGAACCAAGTCAGTGATAGTGACACAGACCCGAACATAAGTGCTGATCCTTCCCAAGCTTGTCCATGTCTATGCCAAAAATTACGAGGGGAATGGGCAGCTTATCCTTATCCGCATCGTTCGGTATTCCCTTGATGGTGAGTTTATCGTAGTGCATGGCACATAACAAATGCTGAACGCAATTCAGGCCTCGTATTGACTCAAGTAAACTACATTAACAATCACAATTTTCACTGGCTGACCAAATTCCCTAGAGTGTCTTTCTTGCGTACATGGTCGTCTTGAAGAAAACAGCAAATGTCGGGCTTAGTGCGTTTCTGATCGCGTTTACTGTGGCGGTCAAGATTATGTGAGTGAATCCCCATCATACAAGATCACCTAGATTGTGAACGTGATTAACAGACTGACGAGGATATGCCGCTCGCAATTTGAACATCAAGACATCCATGAAGCAGAGATTTTTTGTAACAAAAACCCCGCCCAAAGCCGCGATGGAAATGATGAGGTCGCCCCTGAAGAAACCCGACCAATGTTCTCTGATTTGGAAATCAATAGATTGATTCAGCCCAACCATCGACACTCTCGGCTGGCCTCACCTAAAACGTGGAAGCTTCCCAACTGGGTTAATTTCACGTATAGTTCGGTGCGCTACCAACACAAACATCAGCCCCAACGGCGCCCACCAATACCTTTCGGAACCCACGAACGGACATTTTCTCGTTTAAGTTCGATGTCTCTGGAAAACGAAAGGTCAACCCACGCAGTGAATAAAAGCCCTCCCCTTCTTCAAGCTCCACTGCCACAATCGGATATCCAGTCGGACAACATTACCCAGCATCCTCGAAGACCTCATCCCCGCACCAGCCCCATTTCCAGTACAAAACTCACTGTGCCCCATCCGCCACCGATCGAATGGGACGATCAAAGGGCGCCGGATCTACCGTATGACAATCCATTTTATACCCGGGAAATTGACAACTCGCTGTGGTTACCCCGCGATCCTCTTGGTCTATTGAACTTACATGATACGGTTGATGTGAAGGCATCTTTGACAGTTGAGCTTGCAGCTGGACAGTTAGGAACGTTCCCTATTGGGCTTCTCGAGAAGAGATCTCCCGGAGAAATGTCCTACGTTTCTTCCAGTCCAATAACAGCACCATCAGACTTCCCCAGTTCCCCCATGTCATTCACACGTGAACTATCGGATGTCGATGGTACAGAGGAAATCGAGTTACCAGCAGCTATCGCTAAACGGGTACAGGCAGGAGAGACTGGTGTGGAGCACGTTGCAAGACCGAGAACGACATCAGGTTACCGTGGAAAATTAGGTGGTGCTGCACGGAGCACACTGAGCCTTATTCCCGGACCCAATCGCAATCGTCGTCCCACTTCCAGGGAAGGGGCCATTTCCTCTTTACGCTCCACATCAGATGGAAGAAAGGGACACCGAGGGCGCGACCGTTCGCATTCAATTATGTCTAGCTTACAACTCCCACCTCCCGTACAACGCTCCAGGTCATCGGATCGTTCACCGGGACTCCGTCATGAGACACATCCTCTGGCGGACTCAATTCCCGTGAACGCTTCAACCTCGCGAACCACATTGACACAATCGGACTACCTTACTATACGTCCATCACGATCACAAAACCTATCTGCTTCTAATGCAATCTTCCGCGAAGTTCTCGCAGAGGAGGAAACCGCCAAGCAACTTCGTATTATGGAGGAACAGACGGAAGCCACGAAATCTCAGAAGAATAAAACATGGTGGACTTCATGGATGTTTAAGAAGTTGCAATAATCAATATCAACAACACGGAGTTTTTCTTACCTATCCTATGGCATATTTGATACTCCCTCGGATTAACTCGTAGACTGTTAACAAACACACTGTAACAACATATACCCCGCCCGCGCGTGACCCCCATGTATACCCGACGACATTGTCCATCACGACTACCATAGCTAAATTTTCCGAATCCGACATTTCTCCCCTTACCGAACTTCTAAAAATGCGAGAGTCTGCCGAAATTGATCAATAGGGTTGTTGTCAGGGTACTTAAGGCGAGTTGTGGGGTGTAGGACCAACCACAAAAACTCATCTGCAGTATGCTCGCACTCTCTTGGGCCGTTCTTTCTGCTTTGACTCTCGGTGTCAGCGCCGGTAGCAAGGTCTGGGATGGTAGCTTCAACAGTTACACCAGCTCTGCTGACTTCGACAAATGTGCGTTCATGATCAATTCATGCAAATTCCAGTTGCTCACAGGCAAAATGTAGGGTCTTGGTCTAGCCAGGTTGGCGAATACCAATGGGTAAGACCCAGAAATACTTCTGATCTTGGAATCTCCTGTTGAAAGCGACTCTCCAGTACATCCACGGCAGCCAGCCCACTTCCCAGTACCTCGCTGTCTCGGCAGACTACAAGAACCCTGCCCTCTCATCTGAATCCCGTGGTATCAAGATGACAATCGATGGCACTTCCAACTGGAACGGCCAGACTATGGAACGTACGGAGTTGATTCCCCAGACCTCTGCCAACATTGGAACTGGAAACTTGTTCTACCACTTCTCCGTGAAGCGTTCCAACACCAATGCCCCTGACGTAAGTCTTTTACCACCCCTAATTACTGTGTAAAATGCTGATCACTTCCCATAGCCAACTCTTGAACATCAAGTCTGCTTCTTCGAGAGCCACTTCACTGAGGTATACTTCACTTCACCTGGTTCCAAGATACATTTCTAACATTTTCTCAAGTTGAAATACGGTGTTGGCTCAAACCCCAGCAACCTCGTCTGGATGGTTGGTGGCGTTGAGAAGTGGGGCACCCCCTTCACTGCTGATACCTGGTTCAACTTTGCCTACGATATCGACGTGAGTAACCAGACGTTTTTGCGCCGAGAAAACGCTTGCTCATGTTCAACATTTATAGTTCTCCGCTGGTACCGTCGGTCTCTGGGCTTCTACTGGCTCTGGAGCCCTCACCAAGGTTGTCTCAAACATTGCTGCCTCGACCTCCACCAACTCTGCCGACTGGCATCTTGGTGTCCTCCGTATCATCACCAACCAAACCCCTGAGGACTGGTACTTCAGCGGCGTCTATGTTGAGAGCGGACCCATTACTACCGCCATTGGCACCGGCTCCACAGGCACAACCGCCCCAGGTACAACCGCCCCAGGCACCACTGCCCCATCCACCACGGTCCAACCCTCCACCTCTTCTACCTCCACAAGTTCCGGTCCCAAACAGACTCAGTATGGACAGTGCGGAGGTACGTCGGACCCTTGTTGACATGTAACAATCGACTGATCAAGTTTCGCAGGTCAAGGTTACACTGGCCCCACTGAGTGCGCCAGCCCATTCACCTGCGTTGCCGTTTCTCCCCCTTACTACTACCAGGTAGGAAAAACCAGTTCGAAATGTGTCATTGCAGAAAGCTAACTTCAAACCTAACAGTGCCAGTAAATAATTGACAACTAAGAACTAATATTGACCGTAGTTCTTTGTGTATCAATACAATAACATTATAAAGTCAACTTTTATACCTCTACTGAGGCTGAGCAAGACCTGAATTGCTCGATGTCGGACATGTCTGTAGCATACAAAGACTAATTTACGCACCAATGACGCCACAAGCGACCCTGGCACCTGCGTTCCCTGTCGTCAGCGACTCCTCATTGCTCCCGCGGCCGAGATCATCAGTGCCCTGACAGTGAGTTTAAGAACTGAGATTCCCGATGAAAACTGGAATACAATGTACCGCATGAACAACCACAGCGCGACTGAAAAAAACAATTATCAACGCAGGAATCACGATGCAACTGCTATTGACACTCACCCAATAATGCTACTGACGCCACTCAGTGAAATAGCCTTATCTTTGAAACTGAATCGAGCTGCTCCCTGACTATCAGACTGGATATTCCCAAGGTCTCCAACATGACGAATTGCATCGCTTGGTGCACCGTGCGTCTTTCCATAGGGGTTGAAATGAGAACCGGCGGATGTGCAGCCGTCGGTCAAGTCACCCCACTGACTAGGGAAGTAGTAAACCACTAGAAGATACGGGATTGTGCCGTACATGTACTCACTGCACATGAAAGCCACGTTTGGCGTTGGGTGGCAGGCCTTGTACATCTCCGGTTATAGTGACAGGTCCGATTTGAGTAAATTGCTCGAAGATAATTGAGCCCGTAACCTTGGAATCTCCCTCAGGCCTCAAGATAACAACAGCCTGTCGGGTGTAAATCATCGAGTCTGTTGTGGACACACAGGGGCCGGAGGCTTCATACCTTCGTGGAAATCGGTAGCGTGCGTAACTGGTTCACCCTATGCGAATAGAAGTAGTAACTGGCCCCTAGAGCAGTCGCAGCGACTGCGAAAGTTAACGGTCTTCGGCCAGTCGTTAGAGATTTGTATTTGTTCATGGTCGCTTTGTTGTGAGGGAGAGTATCTCAGACCACATATCGGTGACGCAATATACCATGGCAGAAATAGAACGCCCCAATACCACCGGGGTGTTCCGCTTCGGGTGGGGTATTATCTACACAAATAGAGGTCTTGCAACACGGCCTAGCGTTTTGAGCGGGAGCCAAGTCCACACCAAATTGATAGAGAATACAAAAAACTCCAGCCGTTGCCTCACGTGTTCTCCGTATACACCATGGTCAGGTCAATGATTATGGAGTTAACGCACAAAGGGCCTCTCTCTTCGTTTTGAAAAGAATAAACAAATGGTCCAGTAGGATGTGTAACATCAAACTTCCCAAATACCATTCTGATGCAACAACCGTGAATGACGTAATCAATCATACACGCTCTTATCCACCATGATATAAATAGGCCCGAGCGCTTGAATAGGCCCAAGCGACAATCCCTCTTTTTTCAACAGAACTTGGTAGTAGGGTGGTTACTGTCATCAAACTGCTCTGACTTTCACGAAAAGAAAAGACCGCCGTCATGAAAACACGGAAACACGGCACGGTCTCAGGTATGAAGGAGTTTGACGCCCTGACAAACAGGTTAGCAAAAAAAAAAACTTGAGTGCGATTAAAATTGTCTAGGTGCCCGACCGGCAAGTAAAACCACTGTCGGAAAGGCCGTCGCAGAATATGAGCCCTCGCTGGTGTCTGGTCTCAACCATCTGAGCACCATTTACGTATTCCATTTCAGCGGTTTCTCACCATATCCAGCTCTCTACGACCGCTCAGGATCGTTTTGGGCTCGGCCTTTTGCCAATATATAGGAACATAGCTATATCTGACGTTCATCTTCACCTACCCAAACAAGCGATGCTCTTCAAGCCTCTACCTGACCACGATTACGATCATTTTGGCGCATTTGGTAAGTTTCAAGGTCGTGCAGAGCCTCCAACTTGACACCTCACGGTGCATGTTTTACCGGTATAGGACAGGGCGCAAGCCGAAAGAACAACCAGCGGCAGTATTCCCAAGAATTTCTTATTATCGACTCGAAACAACGAATAACTCAGAGCTCTTGCTTCTCTACCAAGGCGAAATCGAGGCATCCCCCGCGCTCATCCACATCTTATCCTTTAATGTTTGGGGTTCTCCTGCCGCTCCTCTTTCTTTCTACCATTTCCGCGGCCGTCGATCTCGAACAATCTTTCGACTGGAATCAAGTCAAGTATGTTTATGCGTTTGGGGACTCATATTCCTTCGTCCCTGGCACTTGGGGTTTGCCTTCTTTCAGGTCTGCCACCCTTCTATATGTGTATATTATTCTGAGAATAAATTACAGCTTTATTGGCGACGCCACGAGGTTTGCTTTCACACCTGAAAAGCTACTCTCAAATGAAATAATTCCAAATAAGGTGAGGTCAGGTGAAGATCTCGCTCGAATGTAGGCATTCAGACGCTCGTTATCTAGACAAGTTCCGGTGGATCGAACTGGGTGAGTCACTGCCTTCAAGGTCCTGAAATCATACTAGACTGATCTATTGACAGCTCGAGTACCTCACCGGTTGTTTCAGTGGCCTACCTGCCTTATGCCCAAAGCAGCTATGGAATTTTGCCCATGGAGGTGCGACAGTTGACGGTTCACTGTGAGTTTATCCGACATCATTATGATGGATAAATGACCCTATTACACAGATCGTTACCACGCCGAAATACGACCGTTCAATTGGTAGACCAAGTTCGACAGTGGAAGGATTATGCTGCGAACATCCTTCCTCGACCTGAAGGAAAGACCCTGACTGCTTGGTGGATTGGCACTAACGATAGTGGCCGAGTGGCCAACAATGAAACGGCAAGTTGTGAGAGTTCTGTCGTTCGACGTCGCGATAATAGATTTTCTCGCAGATAACAGATGCTAATGCATTTTTGGATGCTGACATGGAGGCCTATTTTCGTGCTGTGGTACGTTCTCCAAAAATGGTCAATTTCTCGTCGACCACACCTAAAATAATCGTTTAGAAAATGGCAGCCGATAATGGGTTACGCACCCACTTATTTCTCAATGTCCCACCAGTAGATAGGTCCCCCTTTGCGGGAACGGTTCGCACGGGACCTCGGGGACTAAAAGCTGTAGTTGATCAATTTAACGGGAAGTTGGCAGCCCGCGTTGCTAAATACGCGAAAGAAAACCCAGGCAAGCTCGTTTGTGATTGATCGCGTCTCCAGAACTGTGTGCTCACCCAATGGGGCTCATAGAACAACTGGTTTTGATTTTCGATGCCGCCTCCGCTTTCACGGATATCCTCGATAATCCTAGTGAATATGGGGTAAACGATACGACGACGTATGTCCTCTTTAAATCGACATTTGTGCAACAGAAGGTGACTAAGGCACAATAATAGGTTCTGTCCGGCTTGTGAAAACCAAGAGCTGTTTTTCTGGCACAGTATGTGGACATCGATTTCGTTGGAAGAATCTCATACAACCCCTTTTCCAGATACTGAACACCCAACCGAACACATTCATCGAATTTTTGCGGAGAAAGTGGATGAGTATCTACGAAGTCAATTCCTAGTTTTTCATGATGTCTCCTACGGTTTGTGAGCGTCCGGTGACAAGCCAACCTTATACTACTAAGAAGAATACACGATTCATTCCGCCGGTTCGATACGTCCTATCATATGATCTGAAAGACGGTAGAAGCAGCAAAACATTTGTGCCCGGGCCGCCGTCGACGGTCCTCTCCCACATGTAAATAGAATAAAAGGCCACCGAGTCTATTCCCTTCAGACATGTTCTCTTCCGTTCCCATTCACCAGCTCGCCTTATTAGCGCTGTCGGTCGCTCAGGCTTCCAGCTCTCCGTCATTTTCATGGAGCCGGACCAAATACGTATATGCCTTTGGTGACTCATACTCGTTTGTACAAGGGACACGAGGTTTGGCAAACTTTAGGCGTGTCTCCTTGCATCCCCCTTGTATCCTCGTCTAAGAGCATGAGCCAGTTTCATTGGCGACAGGTTAGATTTTGCGTTTACACCGACCGAACTTCTCACCAATGAAATCATACCACGCAATGTGAGCGCCAAAATGCATTGCCATCAGGTTCAGCGTTAAAGCAGTCATATACAGACAAGCTCAGAGGGCTCCAATTGGGTAAACCGCGTTCCTTCTTGGGATGTGATTCGTTGATATTTACGTCTGAAGCTCGAATTTCTCACTGGATGTTTTGGGGGAAGCCCACTCGACTGTACCAAACAGCTATGGGATTTTGCATTCGCAGGTGCAGACATTGATGGTGACCTGTATGTGCCAAAGTCTACATGAACACAATATTTTCGAACGACTGATGACTTCATTAGTCTCCCCTTACACGAGAATACTTCCGTTCCTCTTGTCGACCAAGTAACCCAGTGGATCAACTATGGTTCAGACGTAGTACCTCACCCACGGGGTGAGACTCTGACAGTTTGGTGGATAGGGATAAATGACACTGGGGACACCAACCACAATTCAACCGTACTGTGCAACCCCTCGTTACCCCATCAAATTCATGCTGAGCTGAACCCCCAGATTACCGATTTTGCAGCCTTCTGGGAATCAGAGATGCAAGCCTACTTCCGAGCTGTTGTGAGTTTTTCATTCTATTTTTGCACCAAAGGCAGTGCTTGACCTCGGCCTAGGCTGCTGCGTCGAATCACGGCCTGAAGACGCACCTGTTCTTAAACGTCCCTCCGGAAGAAAGATCACCGGGATGGCTTAGAAACCCTGGACAATTAAAAGAGCACATAGACCTGTTCAATGCTATTCTAGCCAGTCACGTCGATGAGTTTACGCGTACACATTCCGGTATGTAGCCCCTATTTGAAACAGCAGTAAATGACGTCATGGTGTAGCAGACAACATCGTGATGACGTTTGATGCTCATGCATGGTTCAATCGCGTGTTGGATAGCCCTGAAGACTTTGGGTTTACAAATGTTACAGGGTATAATCCTCTCTCTCACACACACAACTCCGTCTTTGGCTGAGTCAGGCAAACTGCCTCCAGGTTCTGCACATGTGCCAACCCGTCAGGTTATTTCTGGTACAGTGAGTTCTATCATCGATTAGTCCCTCTTGCCCATAGCCTTGCTTGCTAATCTCCGGCTAGATAGCGGCCATCCGACTGAACGTGTTCACCAGCTCTTGGCAGAGGCTGTTGAAGATCAATTGTCAGAATATGAGCACATACATCGCAAATTATGATATCATGTTCCAGCTGTTACCAACATCTTTTCGGTATACGGTTCGGGTACGTAACAGAGACGAAGCATGTACAGAGACAGGGAGGTGTCTGAAGCACCATAATTAGGAAAAGAGCAAGGCAACTGTGTCTACTAAGAAGAGATCTCCCCCTCACGGTGACGGAGAAAGGCCAAAACCGGTTTTAGCACTATTGTGCGAACGAGCGTGACACCCCCAAAAACCAAAAAGAAAACAAGGGAGGAAGGGCGAAAGCATAAGTTGAAGAACAAGTGGTGTTAGGGAGGGACGATAAACTATGGGCTACAAGTCCGAATAAAAAAGAGGACGTCATATTATCAGAAGAAGAGATATGTGGTGATAAATACTCCAAGAGCGACAATCACAACCACTTGTAGCGGGACACCGTCCTGATGATAGTGTGGTTCATCGATGATGGTCTGCATGTCTGTTTCGGCGGTACTCGCAGCGTCAGAAATAGTCCGGTTCCGCCTGCTGCGAAGTTCGGATGTGGGTGCGACCGACATTGTGGCAATGTTAGCACGCAGTCTATCGATCTCTGTCTGTGCCTCCTTGAATTTAGCGAGAAGCTCCTCGTTCAGAGGGTTCTCCACATACACAGTTTCAATTGTGGATGGTGGCGGTGGAGCATGGACAGGTTGAACGTGGGGTGGTGGGACAGGGAGAGGTTCGGACTCCTCATGTGCGCCATGAACGTAGGGAGGTTGATATGGCTGAGGGGATGGTGGTGACCGAAGAACAGTGCTATCCAGAATGGGAACTTCCCGAAATTGAGGCTGAGGTTGCAATGAAATGGGTTCGTGGTCCTCCTCATCGTGGTATTCATGGGAATGCTCGCGCGACAACCGATTGTCAACCACCGGTGGAACTGGAGGTGGAGCGGGGGCCTTGGGTTGAGGCTGAGGTTCGGCCTCGTGGTGAACAGCGGTAGGGAAAGGAGGAACTGGTGGCGCAAAGTCAGGAATATCGTGATGGGTGTGGCCATTGGCATGCTGTTTGACGGTATCGTATGTCTGGTGGCATAGGATAGCTTAGTTTCAATAGTAGAGTAGTGGTGATTAGACAACATACGTTGTCAGAACCACCCGAGGGCTCTTGTCGTCTTGGAGCATCTTCCTCCTCCTCCTCCAACGGACCCTCTTCAGCAGGCAAGTAAAGCACTCGGAGCTTTTGTTGATGGACAATACCCTCGTCATTCATGTCGGGACTCAGCCACTAGAAAAATATTTGAGACTCGGTAAATGTGGCGAGTGGGCAAATACTTCTTACGAGGTCGTGCAGTGCCATTGTCTCTTTTTCCGGGGTGATGAGGGTGCTCTGGACGAGGAACTTGTCCTTGCATTTCGAGTTTAGAGCAGGTTCCTCCTTGAGAGGCTGAAGCATCACTGCAAAGCATTATAGTGAGCATTCCTGGAACAGCTTGGAGCGCAGCCGCAGCACAACACGTACCAGAGACATCGACACTCTCGCCAGGTTCAACACGTCCCGAGTTTGGTCGTACACAGTACAGCTAGTATAATGAGTAAGATAATGCACCAAGAAGTCTGCAGAAAAAAATTAAACGGACCTTTGGGGCAGTAGTCTTGACTTTGAAAGCTACAGGTTGTGTGTTTTGGTTTGTAATCGTCAGAGAGCGCTTCACGACCTGAGTGAGAGGTCCTGTAGGGAGGATGAGGAAGGGGGATGAACGAGGGGCTAGAGAACATACGTCTGAAGCCGAGATTGCGATTTGGGTTGAGGAGGACGGACATTTTGTTGAGGGGACGATGTGGATTGTTGGAGAGATTGGTTTGTCGAGTGAAGGTCGTGCCGGCCACGTGGTCTGTTCTGTTCAGCTCCCCGAACAAGGCGACCTGCCCACCGTGGGAACTGAATGCAACCGTCTTCACTTGTTCTCCTTGGGCTTTCATGGGCATCGTTGCGCGAGTTGTCGTGAGGTTTTTGACTTTCGCGCCATCCTCAGCGCATGTATATGTATCAGAAGAACCTTTATTGCCTCGTGGAGAACGCATGCTCTATCTATTACTATATATCATTAAAGGAGAGTATGAAACCAATGCATCCACGGCCCATCATTGATAAAGAGTGCAAAAAAATCGTAAGCGCAAGTGTTTAAGTGAATAAATGTAAAAAAAAGGGGATATAATATAAATTCACGATGGTATAGTCAGGAAATCGAATCTTCACTCATTTTTGCTTAATGCTTGCAGTTGCACGTATTCATAGTAGTCACCACGTTTCGCCAGCAGCTGGTCGTGTGTCCCGTGTTCACTAACACGCCCTTCTTTGATGAAGTAACTAATGTGGGAGAAAGAGTTTAGTATGCGCGGCATTAAACAGGAACAGGCAACGTACATTCGGTCGGCGTTTTGGATGGTCGACAACCTATGCGCAATGGCAATTGTTGTTCGACCCTTCGCAGCTTGATCCAGTGCGGCTTGCACGACCTTCTCTGAATTCGAATCTAGAGCAGACGTAGCCTAGACAACGCCTATCAGCATACACGCTCTCGATGAAACTGCTGATGAAACCTTACTTCATCAAGGAGTAGGACCTTGGGGTTCCGAAGAAGTGCCCGCGCGATCGCGATTCGTTCTGCGGAAAGAGTCAACGCGTCAGCCTAGTGTATCCTTCATGCATGTCCCAACGTCACTTACGCTTCTGTCCACCGGAGAGCTGGGACCCTTTACCACCGACCTCAGTTTCAAACCCACTGAAATTGTGTTTGTCAGATATATCATCCTAGAAGTGTAATCCTTGAACTTACTCAGGAAGGGATTTGATAAAGTCCAAGATGTTGGCGTCGCGGCAGGCGGCCTCGATTTCTTCCTGTGTGACCTCCTCAGTAGGCTTGACGGCGCCCAACAGTATGTTGAAACGAATGGTTCCGGCATAAAGAGTGGGTTCCTGAGACACCAGAGCAATCTGTTTCCGGTATGACTGAATGTTAAGCCCTGAAATCTTTTCACCATCAAGCTGCCAACAAAACTCCGTCAGCACTTATATCGTTAGATGAGGAAACTATGACGTACGAAGATCTCTCCAGCAAGAGGGTCATAAAATCTTTCGATCAATTGAATGCTACCAAAATCAATTTAGCGGATCGATCAAAATACAAGATCAAGGTTGCTTACACAGTGCTTTTTCCAGATCCACTAGCACCGACCAATGCGATATAGGTTCCGGGCTCAACTTCCAAGGACAAGTCGCGCAAAACACGGACTCCAGGACGTGTGGGGTATCGGAAGTGAATGTTCTCGAATTTCACATGACCCTGGACCTTGGAATCATTGAGAACTCGACCCTCGGGTGATTCCGCATCAATCTCGGGTACGGAGTCCAACAATGTAATGATGTCGCTAGCGGAGCCCTTGGCCGAAGAGATATCCGGAACGAAGGAAAATACGTTGCCAGCTTGAATGGCACCGAAGGTTGTACTCTGTAAGTCGAGTCAACTCCAAACCAAAGCTGATGATATAATAGGACATACCATAAGACCGACAAAGAACTGGAATGTGCTGTATTCTCGATTGGCGACCAGCCTTGAGCCGTACCAGAAGATCAGGGCGATAACAAAGAATACTGTCGACTGAGAGAACGAATAAAGTAAATTACTCCAGATAGCGTTTCTATTTGAGCGTTTCAAAGGAAGTTCCAAGCTCTCGCTATACAACCTCGAGCAGTCGTCCTCACGGGTGAGGGAAGCAACAGTTCGGATCGCGCCAGCCGCTTCACAGGCTAATTGAGCCGATTCTTCGTGAGCTTTCTTGTTTCTCTGGTCCTTAAGGACGACAACACGCTAGGATCATATTCAGTAAAGAAGACTTTATCGCTAGCCCAATCAACTCACCAGACGAATGTAACCCATGGAAACGAGCAGAGGAGTGCAAGCCATTCCAACTAGAGCCAGCTTCCAGACGAATGCGAGACCGAGGACGGAGCCGGCAATGATGGTAGCAATGGACTGGACAATACTACAGGACAAATCAGTAAGCATTTACTGAAAAATGAGAAAGCGGACGCACGCTCCAAGGGTAACACCCGCAAGACCATTGATCTTCTGAGGATTGTCACTCAAACTGGAAGTCAATGCACCGGTCTGCAAAAAAAAATTTAGTATACAATCACCGGGCTTCATGAAAACACATACACTATTCTCATCCTTATCAAAGAACTCGATGTCTTGGCGAAGGATGGCACGGAAAGAAAGCCTTCTCAACCTAGCGGTCAAGCTGGCAGCAGTGGATGCAAAGAGATAATTTTGGATGCTGATCGATATAGTAGAAACGAGTGCAATGATAAATAACCTAGTTTCAAGATGTTGTTAGCCTTTGAGATTCGATACAATGATAAGTACCCACCAGAGCGCATTTCGGTCACCGTCATGACGGCGCACATGGTTATCCAGTTGAGAGAATCCTTCGATACCTTTAGCGAAGACTACACCAAAAGCGGGATACACCATTCCGGTCACTGTAATCGACGAGTCAGAAGTCGTCCAATATAAAAGCGTCAAACATACTGCAAGCAGCAATGGCGCCACACAGGTACTGGAGCCAGTGATCTTTCATGATAATTCCCATGCGCTGGAACAAGTACGGCAAGCTATGGCTCGATTTCGCCTCGCCTATCTGTGTGGCAGCACGCTTCTGTTCAAGGATTTCGCTAGCCAAGGACCGGTTGGTATTCCTGCGACCAAGAGGAACTTCTTCACGAATGGCCTTTTCGAGATCTTCATTTTCATCGGCAGAGCTGCTGTCGTCACTATCCTTGTCGCCAGTTACTTGATTACTCTCACGGAGTTTCTGAGCTTGGACTAGGGCTGCATAAGCGCCATTGGCGCCGAGGAGTTCATCGTGGGTACCGCTCTCCAGAACAAGACCATCACCCATGACATAAATGACATCCGCATCCTTGATGGTAGATAGACGATGGGCGATAGTGATGGTAGTACGACCTAAAAACTTGTGAGTACAGTGGCCTCGGGCCTATGCAAAGCGTAACACACCTGCAGCAGCCTTGTCAAGCGCATCCTGAACGATGCCCTCAGATTGAGTATCCAGAGCGCTAGTAGCTTCATCAAGGAGGAGAATTCTGGGGTCCGAAACGATCGCGCGTGCGATTGCAACACGTTGTTTTTGTCCACCTGACAGCAAGAAGCCACGTTCGCCAACCATGGTTTCATACCCATCTGGTAATTTGCTAATGAAACTATCGGCATTGGCTTTGACACATGCCTCCTTGATCAACGCAAATTTCTCTTCTTCTGACGCGTGCTCGTACTGAGTACCGATGAGACCGTGAGCAACATTGCCTTTGATAGTAGTCGCGAAAAGGGTTGGCTCCTGAGAGACAAGGCCGATTTGCGACCGTAACCATTTCAAATTGAGCTCCTTGAGATCGACGCCGTCCAATTTGACGACACCAGAAAGGGGATCGTAGAAGCGTTCAACAAGAGATATGATTGTGGATTTCCCCGAACCAGAAGCGCCGACAAGGGCCGCGGTTTTGCCTGCTTTGAAAGTAAGACTAAGTCCCTTAACAATAGGAACATTAGGGCGAGAGGGATATGAAAATTTAACGTCTTCAAGCGAAATTTGACCTTGCACGGTATCGGGCTGCAATCCATCAGGGTTAGCTGAATCAATATCAGGAACGCGATCTATGGTGGCGTAAAGTTTGGCGGCAGCCCCACGGCCATGAGTGATTGCTGATTGCGGTAGAGTTAGGGACGTCAGTAATCTGAACGACGGGGGGCGTACCTTGCATTTCAGGCGCAAGGAGGGCAAGAGAGAAAGAACCGATGAGGATTGACAGAAAAACGTTGATTACGGCCCCAGCATCAGCTACAAGATAAATTAGCCAACAACAAACCCCATGTCAGAGCAATACTCACCATGTTTGGCATTAATGAGGGTTGTTCCGAATGAGAACGCTGGAAGGGACATCAGTCATGAACCGGGAAGAATGGGCTCGCGGACGAACCTAGGGCATAAGCAGAATAGATGACAAAGAAGAAAACCCCTAATCCCGAACCATGCCAGACTGCAGCTTTCATATCAACTCCGAGGGACTTGTCGATGAAACCGTTATAGAGGTTGGAAAGGATCGCCTGAGTGCCGAATGCTTGAGCAGTGCGAATTGTCGAAATAACTTCTTCTGCTAGGTTACCACCCTCTGCGACGTGCTTGAGGGATACCCTAATGTGAAAGTAAGCTACGTTTCTGAAGCTTTGAGATATAGGTGACATACTGCATGTACTTGGAGATAAACTTGTTCATGATGCCACCAGTGATTCCAATACAAGGCAGAATCGATGTCAGAGCCAAAGCCAAGCGCCAGGACCTGGCATAGGCGAGGATAAACCCAGTAACAAATGCAGCCAAAAAGTTTACAACCAATGCGACTTTCTCCGATGTTCCTTGCTGGACAAGATCTACCGAAACAAAACATAAGCCATTGTAGCAGAGTGTAGAGTTGAGGGACGTACGCGTATCTGTCTGTATGCGTGTCGCAACTTCTCCAGCTCCAACCTTATCAAAATACTGAATATCCTGTCTCAATACTGCCTGCAGGTAGCGTTCGCGGACCCTCTTCGCATTAATCTCGCCAGTGTAAACCCAGACAAACATATAGATAAAGGTGCAAGCAAACATGCCAACCCCTAAAGAATAAGATAAGTTCGTTGAACCAAGATATCATTAATGGGTGACATACCAATATAGACCAAATAACTAGCATTCTTTGCAGCAGACGAACGGAAATCTGCTGCTGCTGCTGGGATCTGGTCCTGCTTTGTTGGATCGTTTAATACTGTAGTGAACGTGACGAAGCCCTGTGTCAGGTTACCGAAGAGCAAAGTCATCAGTGGCTAAGAGGATTATGAGTATCGAACATCGTGCGCAAGACCTTCTGCATACCTGGGCAGCTCCGGCAGCGGCGGCGGCAATGAGACTGACAAGATTTATCGTGGTTTCGAACTTTGTAGCAAAACTGAGGAAGGTAAATAAATTTGCTAGAGGATAGAAGCTCGAGATACGCACCGGAATAGCTCGAAGAAGCCCACAGGGGCAACCTCCTCGACCTTGGTCTCTGGAGCTGGAGGGGTCTGTGACGATTGGTCGTCATGCTTTTCAGGATCGCCGAGAGCCTTTTCTGACTTTTTGCGAGTAAAAAAACCTCGCTTAGGTTTAGACTCTACGACAGTGGCCTTGTCATCCGCAGAGTTGGGGCGGGAGTCAGACATCTGAACGAGAGGAGTCGTTCCGGATGAAATTGGCTGTTGCGAAGAATGTGAGGGTATATATGTATATGTACGGGGAATACGGCGTGTGAACGTAAGCAATGTTACGCGCGCGTGTTTGTTCAGGCCCGATTTAGGTATTGTGATCTTATCAAACCAACGTAACACACCCCTTTCCTTCCGTGACTCACGCGATTCTGTACAACAACAAAAACTAAAAAAAATACGACGACCATACCTGTTACACAATTCTTCGGTGATTTGTTGCCTAGGTAAGGGCATCCCATGCCAGCTACTGACTCGGCGTGATGAGTATTACGTGTAGCAGCTGGCAATGTCAACCGTGGAACTTGAAATAACTCGGCCTCCATGATGCTGTTAGACATGACTCGGCCCAGTTGCGCAAATAAAGACGAGTCATCTCGGCTTGTAGCTGTGCACCCAACATCACGGTTCCGTCCCTCGCCACTCTCGAGAATTTGACTCATCACCCACAATGATCCTCTGCGTAGCGGTTTTCAGGGGTTGGAACTTCGCCGTCTGCCGGACTTGAAACCTGGCTTGCCTACTGGCAACCAAATGTTCAGACGATGCTGTCAGCATCCCCACCACTGTTGTGAACAAGATACATGTTGTAGGGTCTGTCCGCACACCGATCATACACACCCTTTTTGGACCCTCTGGACCCTGTCCCTCCCCCGCGTTCCGGTTCGAGCGCGTGCCCTATCAAAGAAGCACCGTCGAATTCAGTACTCTGCTATATTATGAGAAGCTGTCTCGGATTTCAGCCAGGTCCTACCTCGGACTCACATTCATTCTGGCGCAGCACTCGATCAAATTTTAGGAGAAGCAAGCCAGTGTTGCTGTGATACTTTGTCACTCGCCATGTGGCATCAAGTCACAGACCCAGTGACGCAATGAATGCAATAGGGAGGAAAACCACACCAGGAAGAAAGGAGGTTTTATTCAACACATATCTGGGCAGGGGGCGAATCATTGTATTGGATGCCCTCATTCGATCCTTCCATCGCTGAGATGGATATCACCAACCAAAAAGATGGATTCCACTGAAACTGACAGCCAACCAAGCTTGAGCCAAGGCGGAGACATCCATCACATACCTCAAGTATTATGTATACATACCTAATTTTCACACAGAATGCTAGAAATTTCAAAGTCCGGGTGATCTCACATACTCAATGTCGAGCCATGATTGATCTCGGGGATGCAGATGGCAAACACGAAAAAGGAAATGAAGTGGTCAGCAAGTCAAGTGACCACATTTCCGCGTGGATCTCCACATTTCTTCTTTGAACGCGTTCCACTTTCATATCCCCCGACTTGACTCTTAACACCTTCTAACCTTTCTAATTACTGTATAGCATGGCTATGGATTGGCTTCGTGGGAAGAAAGCGTCTATGACCAACCTTAAGGCTGAAGCATCACTCAACCGCTCGACGACTCCGACGCCTCGTAATCCCGAAGGCAAACCCAGCTTCAGGTCTGGCCTACTTACTATTCGTGTCTTATGGGCAGAGGGCCTGAGTCTCCCCGATGGAACCCCTGTTCCGGGAGCTATCCAGTCCGCACTGGCATCTCAGCAAGCCAAGGTTGCAGCCTCCGTTTCACCATCGAGTGTCACCCAGCAACGACTCGCGCACAAATCCCGTGGTAACAGGTAACACATCCTAGTTGCATAATTTGGTTCGTGACTGAGAGCCTGGCATTAGGGACAGCGTCCAACGAAAGCAATGCTGGTGGCTCCCCTACGTCGTTATGGAATACGAAGTCAATCAGATTCTTATCACGCCTTTGGGCGGTGAATTGGACAAACCGCTCTACATGTACCAGGCGTCTTTGTAAGTTCTCGCGAATCATCTTTACTATAGTCACGTTGAATGTCATGCAGTGACGTTTCCCGAAACTCGGAAATATCGCTACAGCTATACCTACGTGCCGATGAGCCCAAACGCGGTGCAGATGGAGTGGCAGATGATCTAGGCAATGATTTTTTCTTGGGTGGCATCAAGTTTGTTCCCAATTTTGATGAGATGGGTAATCAAGACCAGTGGTATGAGATTGTAGGGGGGTCAGGCAAGATTCAGATTGGCGTTGCCTACAAGCCTAGTTTTGGTCATTCCTTGACCATCGATGACTTTGAATTAATCACTGTTATCGGCAAAGGAAGCTTCGGAAAGGTTTTTATCTTCCCTAGATTTGACTCTATTTTGGGTGGCTCTGACACCTGACGTGATAGGTCATGCAAGTCAGGAAGCGAGATACATCTCGTATCTATGCTTTGAAGACCATTCGGAAGCAACATATTGTCAATCGCAATGAAATCACGCACACTCTCGCCGAACGCCTTGTCCTCGCGCAAGTGAATAGCCCTTTTATTGTGCCTCTCAAATTCAGTTTCCAGTCAGAGCAAAAGCTCTACCTGGTATTGGCGTACGTCCTCTTTTTGGGACCACCGTTTCTAAACAAAGAGAGCCTAAATAATGATCTCAGTTTCGTGAATGGCGGAGAACTATTTCATCACCTTCAGCGAGAACAGCGCTTCAATGAGGAACGTGCCCGGTGAGACAACTCATCTCAATGGACCAGCTTCGGCCCTCTTACGATTGCTGCCCAGATTCTACAGTGCTGAGCTGCTTCTGGCCCTTGAACATCTACATGAACTTGATGTCGTCTACCGGTGAGTGTGAGCATTGCTTCAGTTATGTTTGTCTCAATCCAAATTCTCCAGTGATTTGAAGCCAGAAAATATCCTGCTTGACTACACGGGCCATATCGCACTCTGTGATTTCGGTTTATGCAAGCTCAACATGAAGGCTAATGAAAAAACAAACACTTTCTGTGGAACCCCTGAATACCTTGCTCCAGAAATCCTGAGCGGCCAAGGTTATGGTGAGTACTCCTCGTAATTGTGACCGAGGTAAGAGTAACCTCCTTCTGCAGACAAAACAATCGATTGGTGGACCCTTGGCGTTCTCCTGTATGAGATGCTCGCAGGATTACCTCCTTTCTATGACGGTATGATTTTTCAAATCAACAATGTTACTATGGATACTCACAACCATAACTAGAGAATACGGATACCATGTACCATAAGATTCTCAATGATCCGCTACAGTTTGGGCCCGAGTTCACCAATGAAGCGCGAAGCATCCTTACCGGACTTTTGACTCGTGATCCCTCCCGTCGTCTAGGCGTCAAGGGAGCAGAGGAGATCAGGCGCCATCCCTTCTTTGACAAGCACATCGACTTTAAGAAATTATCTGAGAAAAAAATACAACCTCCTTTCAAACCAAGCGTAGCGAGTCCTGTGGTGTGTATATCAATATGTCCATATGGCACTGCGAAGCCCTAACAACAAATTCCAGGATGTGTCTAATTTCGATACAGTCTTCACTGATGAAGCCCCCGTGGATAGTTATGTCGAGAACTCGAACCTCTCTTCTACCGTACAGGCTCAATTCACAGGTAGTGTCCTTATCAGTAAGGCATATATCGCTCACTTAATCGAATTGACAGGCTTCTCTTATAATGGAACCAACATGCCTATTAGCCCCGCCTGAGACATGGTTTATGCACCGTCTGTCCTATAATTCGGCCCAGTTAATCTCTATCCATATACCCATTCGTTTGTATCATAATCTCATGTCCTTTAACATCCCCTCGCACTAATTAGTTCGTTCGCGTATATGACCCAACAGGACTAAATATATCACTCTCGTGTTTGATTAACCAGGTATTGCATGCAACAACTCTATGGCCTACGCGATCCTACGCGGAACGCTGAAAGATATCTACCGGTTTAGACTCGGGGATAGACTATCGAGATCTGCGCCCTTCCCAGGTCAAAGGGTTGAGGCCTCCTGGCGCTGATCAATAACGATGGAACTTCCGGCAGATGACATTAGACATGAAAATCAGGACCGCTCTGCAGGGATTTGTCGATAAGCATCAATTCTCAGCGGTTCCTGACAACCCAACCATCAAGCAATGATCGAAGGTCAAAATGTTCACATACTTCCCAGCCAATTTTCCGCCTACTGAATTCCTAAGCCTTCCCGGAACGCATGTGTGCTTCGTGATTCCACTGAATCCGTGACGGGGATCTGAATTGTTTTTGTATCATTCTGGTGGTGCCATTATCGGAACCGCATTTATGTGATAGAATCCATGAGGTCTCTTGTCAGTTTCAGCCGAGTATCAGAGATTCTTGAGATTGGCGAGTATACGAGTTGTATTCATCTCTCGCATGTAGTCAACGCATGCCATCTATGAGCTTCTTTATCCTGTGATCTGGCGCTCGACGTCAGAAGCTTCGGACTTAGGTGGATTCAAACGTGAAATACTATGTATCTTGATGTTTATACTGAGACTGCTGAGGGACATATTGATGGTGAATTTTGGTACTATCTATTGACGTTTCTTGTAAAAAAAAAAAAAGCCAGAGCATTCGTCATCAGTGGCAAACCCAATTGCCTCAGTACCGATGCCTGCAATGAGAGAATAACAGAATGATACAAACGTTCAGATTAGCGAGCTGCGCGTGATTGACGAGCTGCTTAGGTCAGTTTGCCGAGCACAACACTAAAAATGACATTCAGGTTCGCGTCCACAGCTTTGTCCATGTATTTGTTCCCGCACCATCCGAAGCCAAAGTCGCGATATGCCCTCCATGATATTACCTCGTGCAGCCGAACGAATAGAAGTTAGAACACAATATCTACATTCATATCTGATAACTCCGCTCGTCTTGCTGCACATTGTTGTTTGCAACGCCATCTCAATGTGCTCCAGCTGTTCTGGTGGAACGCGTTTTGGAACCACCTTTGTGATGAACACGCCTCGGAGATTCATTGAACGGACCGCCGTCCCACTTAGCCGTCGCAGATTGCATGAGTGCTACCCGGGATGGTGCAAGTTCTAGCTCCTGTGCACGACTCATCAGTTCTTGTGTATCAGCAAGAAGAATACACGCATCATGGACCCTTACAAGTGTAGCTGAACTCTTTACGCCAAAGAATACTCCTACTAATGCTCGGGACAATCTGGTCGTAGGACGCGCTCTGGTTGATCTATATCCTCCGTTGGATAGCTTTCCTTGGCGTACATCTCTACGGGGGTTGTTGGAGTCAGGATCTCTTCGGTCTGTGAGACGTGGGGTCTTATATTGCTCAAACTTTTCGGAGCGCATGGAAGGGCTTTCACCCAAGCGAGGCCAGGACCGGTTTCACAATGCTTGTCAGTGACACCTTGTGAACGGAATGATGTCAATCTCGACAAGATCTCTTTGACGCATGTAAAGATTCTTTATCTCCTCTATCTCGCTATACCAAGTCAACATTAGCACAACAGGCTTGTGCGTATTTGATAGCAGTGGTTCTATAAATTCATCAAGAAAAATTCCAGATCCTTACTATCACTGTTCTGTTTCCTCTCAGAGATAGCAATGGCGGCTGTAGCTCCTCCTACTCTCCCACATGAGACGTACTCTGCTCACGACCTTCTTGTCGAGAAGCTTGCACAAGAGGTCGCCATTCCGGAGCCCTCTGCATCAGCCGTCGATGCGAGTTCCGCTGCATCCTCTTTGGAGAAGGAGGAAGGTATTTTGATCGGATTCCAGGACGACATTCTCCCTGAGAAGGAGAACGGTAAGAAGACCAGGTTCTTGCGCCACCAGGTCTTTTCGTTGTACCGGAAACTATTCGGCGTGGTCTTTTTGACGAATCTTGCCATATTCGTCTGGCTTTTGGCTCGGGGTACCAACGCTTTAGAGGTGGCCGGCATCACGATCGCCAACCTCTTCGTCGCTATCCTTCACCGACAGGACTATGTGATCAATACTTACTTCTGGCTTTTCACGCGGGTTCCTCATTCGTAAGGTTTTTGTCTCAACCCTCAACGAGAATGCTGAAGGAGCTTGCACAGGGCTCCTTTTTGGGTTCGCGCCGCAGCCGCCCGCGTTTATCATATCGGAGGTCTCCACTCCGGTTGTGGGGTATCCGGTACTATCTGGTTTATTCTCTTCGCTGGCCAAGCTACGAAAGAGTTTTCCCGTCATGAGGGAGTAAGTTTCCACATTTTAATATACATGCATGAGGGTCTGATTTATTTCTAGACCATCTCAGTGCCTACTCTGGCAATCACCTACTGTGTTGTGACCCTCCTCGTTGGTATCCTCGCTTTTGCCCATCCGGAATTGCGTCTGAAGTTCCACAACAACTTCGAGATGACTCACCGTTTCATGGGGTGGACTGCGGTTGGCCTCGTCTGGGCTCTTGTACGTGAGACAAACCTCTATAGGCGTCCTCTGGTTGGCTCACGAGGTTCTAGATCGTCCTACTCACTAATGACTACCGGGCTCCTGGTGTCCCCCTCGGAAAAGCTCTGATTCAGAGTCCCTACTTCTGGCTCATAGTCGTCTTCACTCGTAGGTTCCTTCGTTGTCCGTTCGCCTTGGCTGCGATCCTCAACTTACTTTTAGTTTCTATTGCCCTTCCTTGGATGCGCCTTCGCAAGTACAAGATCAAAAGCGAAGTCCTTTCTAATCACTGCGTCCGTCTCTATTTTGACTATGGTGAGTTGATCACCTGGGAAATTATGCAAACACCGGCATTGAAGGGGTCTTTAGCTACACCTCCCCCGGGAAGCTTTGCTCGTATCTCCACCGCACCTTTGACTGAGTGGCACAGCTTCGCGACCATTGCCGTTCCTGGAAAGAAAGGTTATTCCATGATCATCAGTCGTGCTGGCGACTGGACAAGCAAGGCAATTGAGACACCTCCATCCGAAATCTGGGTCCGTGGGATTCCCACATGGGGTATGATGAGTGTCGCTGGTCTCTTTCGCAAGGTTCTCTTTGTTGCTACAGGCTCCGGTATCGCTCCCATTTGTCCCTGGCTTTTCTCGATTCAGGTTCCTTTCCGCCTCCTTTGGACCTCGCCAAACGTTCGCCAAACGTTCGGAGACAAACTGGTTGATGCAATTTTCGAGGCTTCTCCTGATTCTATCATTTATGGTTTGTTTTCCAAATGGGTACTCGGACTTAAAATATAAAGATGATTGATTTTCCTTCTCAGATACACGCGTCCACGGGAAACCGGATATGATCAAACTTGTTTATCGAGTGGCGAAGGAATACCAACCTGAAGCCATTTGTGTTATATCCAATGAGAGATTAACCAGGAAGATTGTTTATGGTATGGTTAGCCGAGGTATTCCCGCGTTTGGTCCCATCTGGGATTCGTAGATTTGTAGAAGACTAGTTCATTTTGCGTTATTTGATATGCCTCTCTCTTTCGCATTATCATTAGAGTTTTTCATGATATGGAGTTGTTCAGATATATTTGCTGCAACATGCTTATGACTCTACCCCGCTTATACAACTCCTGGTCGACATCAGCGGCTTAGTCAGCGCTTCGATATGCAACCCCTGCATGGCATCTGCACGCCTCTCTTAATGGCCACCACCAGCTTCACGATTTATTCACACTACGATCCGGAGAAAGACCGGGCACGATTAGAACGAGAGACGGGCCAGATTATCGAAGGCGATGAACCGGAGCAACTCAACACGGAAGAATTATGGAGGGAAGCTGCCTCTGCCCAATTTCTGCGTGCTCAACGACCCCCACCAAAGTTCGTACCTGCTACTGTTTCCCCTGAAGTTGGTAGTAGTGAATTAGGTTCATCCAAATCAAAGATTACGGAGGAAACCCCTCTCGGAAACACGCTATCATCTTGGTACCGTTCTTTGACCAACGTTAATGACTCCAACCATCCGACCCATCAACCACGGCCATCGTCAGCTCCGAATGTGCCGACAACTTCCTTGACAACTCTTCAGAAAGCCAATAAACTTCTCAATGCACCCGTGACAAAGGACAAGAACAACTGGTTTATCCAGAAAGCCCTACGGTCGGAACCAACCAGTCCATTGCCCACAACCCTTCCAACCCTTGCCGACATACTCGCCCGTGAACCACCACCTTTACCCTCGGAACCTAAATATACCCCTCCTGTCTGGGTAGAAATTGGTCCGTCGAACAAGGGTTTCGCACTGCTCCAGAAAGGGGGTTGGAACGAAGGAGAAGGGCTCGGTGCCAAACGTATCCGGTCATCATCATCCTCCGCTGGCGTAAATGAAACGCAAACTACTACGAAGGGGAAACAAAAGGCTGTGGCAAGAGGAGAGAGGATCAATCGAGGTTCACGGGTGGTAAAGCAGGAGTTCGGCGATGATCTCGGTGACGTCAAGAAAGAAGCCGATATCATCGACCTCACACAATCGGACTCCGAAACCTCCTCTGAAGAAGTCGAAGAAGTCGAGACAAATGAATCCTCTAGAACGCATGGCGGGTCCGAATTCGCAGCTTCAGATGGTTCCGATGACATCTCAGCATATGGGCGTAAGGCCCTTCTGACACCGATCGCAACAGTATTAAAGTTGGATCGCTTGGGTATTGGTCTCAAGGCCAAGACAGAGGGTCCTTACAGAGCTTCCGTCAAACGTGTTACACATAACGCGGCAGCGCTGGCAGCACATAGGAAAGCCGCGGACGAGGCGAGAAGACGGAGGGAGATGTTTGGTCGCGGTTCAAGGGGATATGGGAGAGAGAAACGGAGGGAAGAGGAGAAGCGCAGGGATCTCCTGGCATACATGAATGCGTAGAAGGGAACATCATTGCGTTCTTGTTAATAATGGATCTAGTGAGAATGTACACTTTTAGGATGCAACTGCTAGATTACTATGCGTAATTGACGCAAACGGTATATGATATAGTATTCTTCTCCTTCCATGATAAGATTATCAAGTAAATACCGGAGCGCGAAATGGGGGAAATAAACGGAGAACGTTGATATCAGGGTTCGTACCACAAAGCAAATCAATAGCATCTTCATCCGTTTGTAACAGTCATGAATGGGTGGGCGAAACACCCCGAACGCCACACTACGACAAGACGTTCTCACCCCATACTCCCTTGGCTGGTTCGCATTTGACCTCGGCCACGTACATTTTCAACCATTGGACCATCTCCCAGCTTATTTGACTGCATCGTGTAACATCGACAGACCGCAACCTCTGTGGAGGTGGAACCCCGGAGTGACTGGAATAATGAGCTTTAGCGCGAGCCTGGGCGGCTGCTACCTCGGAAGCGGAGGTGGTAGTGAATGTGGCCGATGTATGATAGCGCGTGAACCCATTAGGGTTGGGGGGTAAACGGGCTTCGATGAATGTTCGAAGAGGGTCCCATTCGAGACTTGTGCACCCATCGATGCTAAGGTCCTCAAGGCGGGGACAGATCCATGGCTGTGAAGACGACATTCCCTTTTGAGAATATCCCATCAACAACGTGGTCCTCTTTTAGATTTACCTGAAACTCACCTTGAGAAAGTACGAAGTAAGATCCTCTACATCAACCACTTCCAGTGTCGTAAGGGAATATAGTCGGCGCAGGAGGTTAAGGAAGGAGAATTCGTTAAAGAAACAGGACTCAATACGGAGATACTTGAGTGATATCTTGGTCAGGGCTTGCTTATACAAATGCTGGATTATTGGATTGATGTTCTGGAGGTAACAAAGTTCGAGCTGTTCGAGTTTTGGGAAAGTGATTTGAGACATGATTTGTTGTGCAAGGGCACTACCCGTGTTGTAGAATGATGCCTTTGTCAGTCGCGTAAGTTGGATGACCCTATTTATGGTGGTTGTGGTTTCTGCGGGTTCAGTAGCAGGCCCACATGGATAAGAATCTACGTCGGAGATGTTACGAAGGGCCAGTTCTTCTAGCTCCGGGCATTGGCGCAACACTGCGATCAGTGTCGACGGCGATGGTGTCGAGCCGTTGAAGTAACCCCCGAGTTTGAGAGTGCGGAGTCGCGTCAGCAGTCGCAGATCCCACCCGAAATTGAATGACGTGAAAGAGCATGACCGTAAGCGTGGGGTATTGCCAATAAAGAGAGGGGCAGTGGGAGTCGCAGCATGATCTTCATGTATCGAGTGATATATATGGACGGATAGCGTTTCAAGAAGAGGTGCATCATCCTTCCATTGGAGGAGAGCTGCGTGTACCTGAGAGCGATTCGGAACACTCAAGGAAAATGATCTCGTGCGCCATAGCGCAGGCCGGAAGAGGTCCATTGCGAGCATGACCTGTTCACTAACACTATACGGGTAGTCCATTCGGGGCGCAAAGTTGACCGTGATGTCGAGAGGGCACGATTTGGAACGCTCAAGCCGTCTGCGGGCTTTTTCGAGGGGATCATGAAGACCAACGGTGATCTTTGCCCACAGCACTGGTGTGTTTAGTACTACTTCAGCCCAATAACGGCTATAGCCTAAATCAGTACAAGCACGGGTTCTGGCACGAAAGCTGTGGCGTACCACACAAGCATCAACGTTGGAACCATGATGGGATCATCATCACCCATGCCCAACACTCCCATAATGAAGATGGATGACAAGAGCTCGCTCGGGAGACGGATCACAGGTGATTGAAGACGGACCTCCTGCTCCAATTGGGCTCTCAGAGCTTGTCGCTGGGACATCAACTCGGCCACCTGAGAGTCGAGGCTGTTAATGGCCTCCCGGAGAGAGGAGATCTTCCCCTGAGGCATGGGTTGAGGGACATAAGTATCATCACTCCTGGTATTGAGGAAATTTCGCTGAAAGGTTGGAAAGGAACCATAGTGCCTGGGGGTGGACGGCTTGTTTGATCTAGGAAATGCATCAAAGGGGTCTCTGACTGGGACCGGGGACATGGGGGCCAGGATGACGCCCGCTTGGAGAGCGCCTTAAATAGTGAGAAGGGGTGAGGTTGATATTGGATGGGCGAGGCCAAGAGGCCAAAGAGACCTGGATGGGAGTGAGTAAGGCAGGTCGACGGTGGATAAGAGAAAGACATACGTCGTTGACAACGGCGGCTAGGGACGGGGAGAGGAAGAATGGGGCGTGGAGGGGTTATAAGCATTCTGAGATTGGATGCCGATAAAGGAGATGGACTGCTGTGTTCCGTATAAGCACGAGGCGGAAGGCGTGCAGATGTTTTAGCAGGCGGTGGACCAGGGATCCAGAAAAACCTGATGAGTGACCTGCAACGTGGGATGTTGTAATGAACATTCCTGACACGAGGAACGCAACGAGGCAAATTCTTGCGCATCCACCGATTGTTTTGGCCACACCTCCCCATCTACTCCGTTCTTTCGGGCCACATACCCCTTATCAAGTCACGCACACATCCGAGCCTTCTAATATTCTCTCTATTACTCTTTTGTCTATTCTACTGTTCCTCCGACTACCCCGCCGAGTCTTCTCTCTTACTCCCGGTAGTACATAAACTGACACAACACCTGTGCCCCACATAGAAGGTGGAGTGAGCACATCTCCGTCTATACATAGTCCACACACTCACAATTATATCCAAAAACACTATCAACGAACTCCCTGTTAACACCATTAGCACGATCCATCGCCACTCTGGCTTGCCATCTTACCTGCGATCCAGCTCGCATTCATGAGCAGATAGTCCCATTCCCTGCTTTTAGCCACAATGGACAATGTGTACGTGATGTTCCCGCATACCGCAAAGAAGAAGAGGGCAGGTGACAAACCCTCGCATTTGGTCGTAACATTTTTCACTTGGAGATCACGGTCGTTACTTTTCTCAGAACGGGGAGGGGTGTCAGGGTTTAATGCTTACTGATTTGTGGGATCCGCGAACCGATCTGTCCCAAACTTGTCAGAATGAAGTTTGCACGTCGGTGGTCGCGGAAACAAAACGTACGAAGAGAGCAGCACTTGCCCATCCAAGGACTTGACTTTTCCACCAATCTCCGCTTGGAATATCAGGTCTCGGGGTCTTTTCTTCTTGTTCCCCCGTCACCCACCACGCCGCGGTTCCCACTATGCATACAAAAAGAAGGGCAGACATGTAGCGAGTGACCAAGGCCTTTTTGCTGAGGAGCCTGTGATCCTTTTGTTCCTCACCAGGTAGCAATGGCGCTCTTTCACCGTCTTCCACTGGCTTTGTCTTGAAGAGTGGATGACCGTGTTTCCAACGGTAATAGTATATCTGACAAAGGAGTGTGGAATCACATAGGGTATACTGCGATCCTCTAGATTAGTGCTAGATTGGCACCCAAGTTTGGAGAATACTCACGTAGCAAGCAAGAATGATAATGGTTGGAAGTAAACCAGCGATTACCGCGCCTAGGAGGTTGCATAGATCACCAGCTAACCATACCAATACAAAAAGTACGCTGAGACCCTCTCCCGACTGTAATGTGTAATTTTCATAGACTTGAGGGGAGTAAACGACAATCCTGGGGGCGGAGTAAGCGCAAATACCCCATGAAGCTGTTTGTTTCGACATACCAACAGGCAATAGATATCCAACCAAACTAGGTTAGTCGGGTAAGTCAGAGTCTGACGCAAGAGTGTTTGAACACTCACAATACTGCTCAGATTGTTGTTGCTGGTGATCATAGTAAATATGGCGTATGTCTAGTCGGTCTATGAGAAAATTGGGTACCGAGAAAATGATCGTGACTGGGTGTTGTGACCCCGACCCACTCCAATAATAAGCTTGTCACATGTCAGTCCTCCATACTTCCCCGCCTCTTATTTGTGGCACGATTTTTCTCGAGGTTGTGTCGGATGCATCTGCAAGTGGTCTGAAATCTTGGATGTGCACTTTAGTGACGTTATTCATTTTCGAGCCCACCATTCCTTATTAGTGTCTGATGGCTGGCGTGATATGTGACGAGCACGTGTCACAAGCTGCCGTGTCACGTTGTAGTGTTCGCGTCGGTCGTGCCGTGCGTCTAAACCGAAACCCACCATGAACGGTCAGGAAGCTTTCAAGAGGTTGGCAAGGCAAATTAAAACCGTTGGTGGTGGTGGTCCTGGAGGTCCAGGAAAGGGTATCTTCGCAGGAAGTGGTCTCCTCATTGCTCTCGCCGTCGGAGGTTTTGCCCTCAATGCAAGTCTGTTCAATGGTGTGTCTATCAGTTTGTGGTCCTCTAAATTGTGTTGACTTTTGCAGTTGATGGTGGTCACCGTGCAATCAAATACAGCCGGTGAGCTTGCGCGCCTGTACCCGACGCTTCTTCTCAAATTCTGGTTAGTTTATACGGTGTAAAGGATGATATCTATAGCGAAGGTACTCACTTAGTGGTATGTTTCCCAAATTATTAGTCTGGTTCTTGTTATGACGTGCTCCCTAGCTTCCTTGGTTTGAAAACCCCATTATTTTCGATATTCGGGCCAAGCCACGGAGTATTGCTAGTCTCACTGGAACAAAAGGTCAGTGGTGCTGTCTTTTATTATTAACATTTGCTCATACAACGTAGACCTTCAAATGGTCAACATCACATGTCGTGTCCTCTCAAAGCCCTCCATTAACAACCTCCCCGTCATCTACCGTGAACTTGGTCAAGACTATGACGAACGAGTTCTCCCCTCTATTGTCAATGAAGTTCTGAAGAGCGTGGTAGCACAGTTCAATGCCAGCCAGCTGATCACGCAGCGTGAACATGTGCGTTGTCTTGCGTATATGATGACTTCGGGGCTCATACTTTTCTAGGTATCCCGGTTGGTCCGTGAAAACCTGACGCAACGAGCGCTTCGCTTCAACCTCGTACTCGACGATGTCTCAATTACCCACGTCGCATTTTCTCCCGAATTCACCCACGCTGTCGAAGCCAAGCAGGTCCGTCGAGTCTTTGGTGCCGAAAGAAACGTATTGACCTCTTATAGGTTGCACAACAAACTGCACTTCGTGCTGCCTTCCTGGTGGACCAGGCCATTCAGGAGAAGCAGGTATGTCTATTAGCATTCTGGTCTCCTCAATGATACAGTGGACTCATGATGCTATTATAGTCTATCATCGTCAGGGCACAGGGTGAGGCACAAGCAGCAGAACTTGTTGGAGAGTCTTTGCGCAAGAACAGGGGCTTCCTTGAGCTTCGTAGGCTTGAAGCTGCGAGGGATATCGCTGCGCAACTGGCAACGTCGGGTAACAAGGTTATGCTCGACTCTCAGAGCTTGCTTCTCAATGGCGAGTTTGTTCCGCCCGGTCACCATTCGATATTCAACTAATCATTTTTGTCACGTTCCAGTGGCTGGGTCTGATGCAAAGGAAATTCTCAAAGTTGCTAAATAGAATATCGCAGAAGCTCATTAATCCCTTTGTTGTCCTTGTTGTGATGTGGTGTAATAACTCAAGTTTCCAAGTTCCCTCTCTTGGACCGAATGGCTTGGCCAGACCTACCCACGTGATCGCGTCCGCCCTTGAAATAATCACAAAGTTGACTTTACCCCTTTTCATCCTCCGATACAACATGCCACCCAAGAGAAACTTGAGTGCAGTCAGTTCTGGTACTAGGAATAACAGTGCAACCTCTGAGGATGAAGTCCCGACCACAAAAAAAGTTCGCTGGAATTCCACCGCGACCAGCGAGGATAGTGAAAGTGAAAGTGAAGAGTCAGGAGACGACCACAGCAAGGTTTTTTTTAAGACTCGCATGGAATTCTTTGCGCTCACAGGCCTAGATACCTCTGGCTATATTTTGTTCACAGTATGTTTTATCTCACTCGAACTCATTGGCCATGCCGATCTAGAGATACGCACAAAGTGGTCGCGTTGGTGCTGCTTACTTTCATTCCCTGGAATCTACGCTATATCTCCTTGAAGACACGCAAGAATCTCACCACTTTGACATTACCATTATGCGTATGCTTCTATCATCTATGAACCTATATATATGCACTCATTTGACCCCAGTTCTAGAACAAGCTGCGCCTGATCTCGTGTTGACAAGCTCCAAGTCCGACGATGATTTCATTGATACCTTACGGGACCATTGTATGCGCCCCAAAGTAAAGTGTATGCACGTATATTGACCCTGCAGGTAGCGGACACAGCCAATGCAACCTTTCAAATCAGACCCCATAAAGAATTTAACACCGCGAAAGGAAACGATCGTCTGCTATACCTCAATCGCCTGGCGAACCTCCCGCTGGATGACCAGGTCTCTTCTAGTGATTCGGGCGTGGTGCACAATGCATATGACTTTATGCGTCAACGCCGCGACGAAACGGGAGATCCAATAATGAAACGCTGGAATGCATCGATCCGATTATCCAATTTTTCTTGTACTGAGAACTCGCCGCTTTGCGTGCGCAATAACTTTCCGGTTATCTGGGTATTGACACGTAATTCTTGACAGGTGGCGTCCGCTGGGGCGCTCATTGACTATCTTGTGAGGGAACAAGCAATGAGCAGCTTTGATGATGAGGGGATCCAAGGGTTGGCGATCCGGGACATTACGATTCTTACATTGTTAGTCCATTCCGGTCTTACTAATTCAATGCTGAATATCTTCCGCAGAAACGAGGTCATGCATATAAATGCAGATGCCCTTCTGTACGATACCTTTTCTGCCAAATTACCGGGGCCTCATTGCACAAAGGTCCTTGCAAGTTTTTGAAAATGAAAGCCACGCTTCAGTTCATTCTGATAGATTTAAGGAAGGTCTATCCCTTTATGGTAGGTGGCATTTCCCGTGCTATTGTTCTCATTAATATCCACCTTCTCCAGGAACTCTCAATTATACCAAGACGGCATTGGGACGGTCTCTGCTACACTCGTGGCTTCTTCGTCCATCGCGTTCTCTCACCGTCATCAAGTATCGTCATGAAGCGGTGGCGTGCTTCTCTAGGTCCGAAAATCTGATCCCCGCCAACACAATGCACAGTCACTTGAAGGGGGTTAAGAATCTTCCCCGAATTCTCACCGCTATGAAAGCTGGGAGAACCAAACTATCAGACTGGCAGGCCCTGGCAAAGGTAGGTTCGATAATCACTTTCAGGGTTGAGACTTGAGTATGATTCTCGTTGAGTTTTCTTTTCATATTGTCATGCTGTGTGATACAATAACTGAGCTTCACGGTGGAAACGACATCGATGTCATCAAGCGGGTAGGCTCCCACGAAAGCTAGCGATAAGATCAACCTGGGTATCTGACGTGCGCCCGTTTTTAGCTTCTGACAGCGATTGATATCTGCTCTCTGAAAGAAATGGGGATGCGAGTCAACGATATTGTCCGCCAGGGTTCATGGGAATTCGATATAATTGAATGTCCTCATTTCATCTCCTAGATTGACTGGGAAGAATCTACTCTTGCTGAGCGAGTGTGCGTTCGGCCAGGCATTGACGAAGAATTGGACAACCGAAAGCATGTATATCACGGCATCGACTCTGTTTTAGTGCGCACATAACAGTTGTTCTATTGTTTGGGACCCTCACCAAGAACCTTCCAGTCGAATGTCGCCCACCAAATTTCACAAAGCATCTCAACAAATTTTGCAAGAACGCTCAATGTGGTCTATTTTCCGCAGCTAGGTTAAGATATCCGATACTTTAGCCCGCCCGTGCTAACGTAGAAGCTTCAAGGTTATCTAATATGTATCCCTCTCCTACAAGAATGGGAGGCTGAAGCGGTGCCCATTCAAGAGGGGTGGACATTACAGGTATGGATGTCGCGTCTGGACCTTTCCTTCATTAAAAGTCCATTTAGTTTTCCTCCAAGTGCGTAACCCCATGTCGCATAGGATGATACCTCACTACTCGCAGCGCCCATATTTATTTCAAATCTCCGGAAATGCATGGTGAGTTTGTTCGGCAGGGTTTACCACGACGCTGAGCTTGACTTTTGGTAGACATGGACATTCACATCGGCGACCTTCATTCAGCCATTGTTGATCGGGAGCTTGAAATTATACAGACACTTCTTGGAGATGTCCGATCACACGAAAAAATGATAGGGAATGCTTGTGACATTTGTGCGGAGTTGGACTGTCTATTGTCGTTTGCCGAGGTATCGAAGAACTATAACTATAAACAACCGGTCATGTTAGATAGCTGTATCATCAAGATCATTGGAGGACGGTAGGCCCTCTTATCTAGCTCTGGCCGCAATCGGGGCATGTGATTAAATTTTTCCTTCAGGCATCCCTTACAAGAACAGGTGGTTGATGTATTCGTACCCAATGATATGAAGGTTGTCGGTGGAGCAGGAACCGGTTCTCCTTTCTTTGATGAAAATGGACAAAAAATGAACAGCGTGCTACTCTGCACGGGAGCCAATGCTTGTGGAAAGGTGGCGCCAAGCCCTGGGCACATCAATTCAGTTCTCATTTTTATTTACATCCTCTCAGAGTGTTTATTTGAAACAGGTGCGCTACATGCAAATTCTGGGTTTTGCTTTACTTAACTCTCCCTTCAGATCGCTCTTATTCAAATCATGGCACAAGTGCGCAATCCTATTTTTGAGGTAAACGGTTTGGGCTCATGTTTTCGTAGATCGGATGGTATTTTGTGGTCCGGTTGCTGCCCTGATTTATGTCTTACCCAAATAGTTTCGTTCCCGCAGAATACGCTCAACTTGGGCTTGTTGATAAGAGTAATACTTATCCTTACCTATGACCCCCTCTAACGCTCAAACATTAACAGTATTCACTCGCGTGGCTACTCGTGAATCGGTTTCAAAAGTGCACACAATCAGAACTGGCTTAGCATTATAATGGCTAACGATGGGACTGCAGATTCAATCCGCATTTATGATAGACCTCAATCAGGTCTCACTATCTCTCCGGAATTGCACAAGGCGGTCCTTGATTCTTCTTGATGAATTTGGGAAAGGAACATTGTCCACAGGTCGACATGTGATGTCCATTCTTGGGTCGGTTCGATTGTTGACAATCTCTCTGGAATGTAGACGGTGCCGGCTTATTCTGTGGAGTCCTAAAACATCTACTGAACCGAGGCCGCGAGTGTCCCAAAGTCCTTGTTGCCACACACTTCCACGACGTCTTCACCGAACAAATGTTGGATCCTCACGACATTCCAATAACTTTCTGCCATATGCAAGTTATATTCTGTGCGAGCGAAGGCAGTATCTCGGAGTGTGGCCCATCTATAGCTTCGTCTGAACGGAATGGTATCAAGACTGATACGGGGGAGAAGATTACCTATCTCTATAAAGTGGCCCAAGGCTTATCGTTGGACTCGCATGCGGGGAAATGCGCCGCGCTTTGTGGAATTCCCAGTCGCATTATTCAGAGAGCAAGATACGTCAGGTAGGTTATGGAATACATGAAGTTGTGTTCAGGATAATCATTGCTCTTCCAGCGGCTTGATTTCTCAGCACAAACTTAATCAATTACTTGACGAGGATATGGGTGAGAAAGAAAGAAATGAGCTCAAGGCAGCAGAGGATATTTGCCGCAAGTTCCTTGCGTGGCAACTGGATGAACAAGACGGAACGAGCACCAAAACCAAACTGGCTGAAATTCTGAATAGGGAATTAGATGAATAGTTATGTACCAAATTACAATAATCCGGCCCCATCAGAAATTATGAGTCCTCGCCTAATTTTCTTTGTGGATCTCAACTCCGGTTCGTGCGCCTAATGCTATAACGGCGGCGGTGGATTAGTAAATAGACTGGGGGTATTTTTAAAGTAGCCCACCTTCTTTAATTCCTCCGTACATTAGGAATTGCGATGAAACAAGGCCCGCAGTCATGATCATTCTCGGACCAAGTCCAGCAAATAGACCGCTAACCCCAGCTTCATTGAGAATCTCTATTAGATGACGGGACATGGAACGCTTGGGGCCATGCCCTCTGTTAATCCTACTGAGCAGAGTATCTGCTGGCTAGGGTATCGGTTTGTGAGTCTGCGCTGAGTTTGATCAAACAGGGGTAGTAATACCTGGCTAAGAAATGCCGCAGCGAACCCGGCGATTATTCCACTTCCTAAGTCTATACCAAACCTTGACTTTGCAGTCAGGGTCTTTCTTTGCTCTTCGGATATGTTCCTCAGCACAAGCTCGTGGCAAAATTCATTTACGGTGAATTGGCCAATGGCGTAAGGTATCTGTCTGCACAAGGAAGATCGGCAAGACGATAACTATGAAAGATGGAAACCTACTTGAATAGAATTGGCACAAAGCCCGCATACATTTCCCGGAGGCCTCCTTCGCGGGCTAGCCGCGTAAATCCGCTGACGAGACCAGTTGCATAGCCTTTCTGTGACACCAAGCGAATTCTTGTTGCCTCAAGGGGAGTAAGTAATATATCTGCAAAAAACCTATTCAACCATTAACATCAAAGGATTTCCAAGATGGTGTATTGACATACTCGGCGACGCTAGCACCTCCAAGATAAATAATTGTACGATTTCTAACCGCAGTCTCTTGATCTCCGGCTATGAGGACAAACTGCCTCTTCCAGTATTCATAACCCGCGAATTTGGCACCACCCTGAACGAGGTATCCAACCGCTGTGGGGCCGAAGCCTGTCAATAGTGTTCGTGGACCCTCTGATGAGATGATGTGACGGGTCCCAGAAAGGAATGAATGTCCTTTGAATGAGGAATCTACTTGAATACGAGTCTTAACAACATCTATGGCTGTTGGAAGATACGTTTTCATAAGCATTAAATGAAAGCAACATAATGGAAGACTTGCGCGTGACAGCTGCATGGCTCGACCTAGGGACCCATATTCCGCGTATAAGTCTTGTTACGACGATAAGGGAAAGCTGAAGACGCACATGGCACTCAGAGCCCCAGCAGCAAAGAAGGTCTCATAATCGAACAGAGTGAAATTTGGAACCACCAGAGATGGATTCGATGATTTATCCATGGCTATGGATGCTTGGCTTTAAAGAACACAAAAAGAGAAGACTTTATATAGGCGGGTATCATAAATAACATCGGCATTCCTTTCGGTGCGATTTGACGTTGCCAACGGGCTTATTTGACCTTCCCCGAGTCATCATCCTGCTCGCCCGGTTCTATGAAAAGCAAAGGATTATGACGTCATGAGTGAGCACTCAGCCGGGATAACACGTCCTCAGCCGAACCATGCGGCCGTAGTGTATGCCACTTAGCATGATCACAGAAAGGGTGGCACATATCCTCATTGAAACTTTTGATCACTATACATGAAACCTTCATCCTCACAGTATGTCCGTTCTCTCCGGATATCGGTTCTGTATGAAGAGTGACAGGGTTGAAGGGCTCAAGATTGCATTCATGATCCTCGCTTCTGGTACATGCTGAACGTGCCAGCAGATCATTCCAGAAGGCAATGAATTGGAAATATCACTTCAATGGTACTCTCCGCACCCCTGCCAGCCCAAACTCGCACCCCAGCACCTCCACATCCTATGAACAACCTCTAATTTTGCATTTCGTCCTAGTTCTGGTTTCTCCAATTCGTCAAGATCTTCGAGGAACCCGTCCCGTAGCTGTGAATTAGCTGGGAGGTGATCGGTAGCATAGGAACGAAGGTGAGCCAGGGAAAGGAGCAGAAGACCAGAAGTTAAGTCTTCCACTTCTTGTTGATTAATGGGTATCAAAAGACGTTCAATGCGTCTATATCATTCTATCAGAGTGTGGAGCCACTAATGAAAACAGGACGACGCACCGCATGGAGTCCCAAACACCTCTTCTTCTGTGGAGACCTCCATATCGGCCCCTTCCTCTTCCCCCTGACCAAATGCGGCTGAGGGTACCACAAGCGAGATATACAATTGCCAACGCAGGGGCGACACCAACGAATGCAAATGTGAGTTCCTGTGACTTGAGCAGACGGTCAATCCCGGTTAAGGCTTGATCAATATCAACCTAGGAACTGTGAGCGATTACAATGACAGGGTTAGAACGGTATATTACCTTTGCTTTTTGGACCTGGATGAAAACGTTTCGCAAGAGCGTTCCTGCAACAGCACTCTTCAAGGGTCGGCGAATGTCTTCCTCATAAACTTGCATAACTGGTGTCATGTCTCCCAGGCGTATTTGTTGAGACAGAGCAACGAGTTGCTCATCGTTGTATTTCAATTCGTCCTTTGCCAGGGAAAGCGTCATACGTTCCAGGCTCTAAAACCAGAAATGAGTTTTCACGTCGAAACAAACAAAAACTTCGCTCACGTCGAGGTCCGCCAAAACACCTTCCCTTCTGACCAAAACGCCCTCATCACTAGACCCACTCCGTACGGTCTTGAGTACGTCACGTAAGGGATCCAATAACCAGCCCCGCATAAAACCTCTCAAAGTTGCGACTGCATCTTTGACAATCTCCTCTAGGCTCGTCCTAGATGAATACAGTGACCTACAAGCAAATAATGCAAGCGGGGGAAGCAGCACAATCTTGGGCCAAGCCAAAACCAAAGTACTTGGTCTCAACAACTGATTATCTCTCAATGTCCCCATATGCACCTGACCCAGCATGGGCAACGTCTGATGGGACAAGTGTGCCAGGGCTTGAATGGCAGAAGAATATTTCACGTCGACATCCATGACAGTCTTGCAGTCCAAGTCTTGAATGAAATATTGTATTTTAGGGAGAAATTCCCTTGTACCGGAGAATACGTAATCAGAATCGGCGAGAATTTTGGAGAGGTCATTGCGCATTTGTGAGACCTTGCCGAGTATTTCTGCGCGCTCGTCACGGACGCTTTCGAGTGCACGTCGTTTGGAACGGCATTCTTGGTGTGTCAGTGAGAGCGGATAGGCGATATAACTAGTGATTAGTGTGCAGTAGTAAGAGAGCGTGTGTGTGATCCTCTCGATAAACGATGCGCTGGCAGACAAAGACGTGATTCGAGGGTATGAAAAGGGGGTAATCGCCAATGAATTTCTGGATAGGTGAGGGAAGAATGTGGTGGCTAGGACACCAGGTTGGAAAGGTGATCTAGGTGATGATGGGAAGAGTCTTGCCAGAGATGAAGAAGTGAACGTGGACAAGCTGAGAGGTAAATTTTGCGACCGAATAGCGGCAATGACAATTTCACCAGTCCTATAAAGCCTGATAGGTGTAGCTGGAAAAAATAAATACAAGTGAGCTGATAGCACTAGGACAGGGCCATACAACATACTTTGCAACAGATACCACACAATATTCAGTCTGGAGCGTTCAATATCCCGCCACCACTCTGCCTCTGCCTCAACCTCGGTTGCCTGTGACAAGTAGAGGTCCATAACTTCAGCATACAACCCAACCGTTATTTTTCCAACGACAGCATTCTTGAGTGCAACCTCCTCGGTATCAGCAGCCCTCGCCGAGAAATGTTTTCTCTCCGACTCGAGCTCGGAGAGAATAGAGATGGCGTCCTGTATCTGCTGAGCGTTGGGTCGTTGAGGGAACGAAACGAGTAAAGTATGGAGGACATGTTTAATGGTAGAGGCTTGGACGCTCGAACCCTCTGTCGGACTCGCTGCCGACAGTTCAAGCGTAGAGGATAAAGCCGGGGAAGACGCTACCAGAGGATGAGTGAAATTGTCAATAAACTGGGAAGGCATTGTCGGAGCCTGACGTTCAGCCCCGTTCAGACCATCCACTACTGGAGCATACAAACTAGCCATCATAAATTCCGTCAGAAATAAGACTCGCAACAATGGAGTAGATACTTACAGCCAAGATGATGGTCAAGGTCAAACCCAACAAATTCACGTCATAGTCAAGAGCATGCGTGATGCGTGACACTTTCAACTGTGATATTTCAGAGTACAGATAATGAAAATCAAGTACATGGTCCATAATTTTTTCGTCCGTAGATCATACGCGGCAATTGTCGAGATTGAAGATGAGAATATCCTCTGCACCAACACTCGCCAGATCGTCCATAACACTCGCCATCTTCTTCTTCTCTATCATGACGCTCACTCCTACCCAGTTATCTTCTTCCAAACGACTGATCGTAGGTGCACGCCTTCCTGGGGCTATCTTCTCCGCAGCAGTGAGGTTGTCCCTATGTATATTGAACTGGCACACAACGTATTTGCCGGCAGCAATGACACCAGCAATGCGCTTCGTGACGAGGGCGATGAGGTCGCTGTGTTGAGATCGTTTTCTTGACCTGATAAGGACAGCTTCCGTGTCGAGTACCGTGTCTATCGCGTGCAAGCCTGCAGCACGCATGGTTTCTCCGGATTCTAGAAATCCATATTGATATGCGCTCCGACCTACACTTTGATCTGTTACTCACCAACAAGGTCGACTGCATGCAAGATAGATACATCAGGGATTCGTATAGTCGAGTATGAATCACCTTGACTTACCTATTCCATCCGCTAAACCGAGGGAACAAGCAGCTTCGACACTCCCCCCCACATACTCGATCTTAGTCCGTTGATCACCCACTAAATTCAAACGGTCATCTAGTTTCCCGAAGTAGTCCCCGGCGAGCACTTCGAAGCTTGTGACAACGCGCTTTCCTACAAGGTCATTCACCGTTTTGATTGGTCCTGCCTCAGGTACTTGGACCTGTAGCGCACACTTGCCAAATCCGAGCCGCAGTTGCTCTGTAACAAAGTCTTCCATTTGGGCCTCGAGGATAACATCATGCCCGGTAATTCCGATATCGACGTTGCCCTTGCCAACAAAAGAGGGTATATCGGCGGCGGGAAGAAAGATACTAGCACGGAAAGTTAGGTTAGGTGAATATTGACCTCGAGCATAACCTACAGGGCAATTTTGAGGTTCTGGGCGACGCAAACGTCTAGGCGGTTGGGTCTCCGGAATTGGATATCAGCACCTGGGGTAAACCCTTTCAATGAATGGCTATTTTGAGACGAGAAGGGACGTACCTGCCAGAATCTGGAGGCATTTTTCATGCAGCCGGCCTACATGCCCAGATGAGTTAATTTAGCACCACATAGGGGACCCACAACGAAAACGGACCCTTCTTTGGGATAGCAAACAATAGACGGTCGTCCAGAGTGTCGGTATCTACGATTAGAAGTCAGCAGCTTGTCACCATTGATTAATGCAGGTGCTGCTCACTCATTGTATCCTATGGAGCTGACGTGGCAGAGATATGGAGAAGATCAACTTGGAAGCGGGAATGTTATCGAGTCACTTTCATCGAAAAAGTTGAAATGATTACAGATAAGATGCACGTTGGTGGCTGTGCAACCTACACTTGAACGAAACACAATCATTATAACTACTACACCTTAGTTCTAGGTTTATCGAAATCTCCCTTTCTCTCCGATTCTCTAGGGTGCCCTACTATACTGCTGCGCCTGCATCATGAGGCTGCGCGGAATGCTCATGAAGCCTCCTCGTGTTGATATTCTTGCCTATGAAGCACATTCCCCAACGTTCGGCATCTGCGAACCTGATGCACGAAGTCAATCAGCGGTAAGAAGTCCCACTCTACCCCCTTCTAGTAAATGCGCTGGAAAGGTACAGCATCATCGTACATATAAATACTGCGCACGGGGTTGACCCTCCCATCACCTTTCAAGCCCTATGTCTTCCTCCAGAAACCCACTTCACCAGCGCAGGCAATCCCTGCCCACATACCGTAATCGGGATCCGCCAGTCTCACCGCCAAAAAGCAAGCCGTTCGTGTCCTATGTAATCCCAGAGCATTCCACATCACTTGAATCATCCCTCCCTCCAGACCGCCGACTTAATGAAGGGCTCAGTAATGTTTGTTTGCAAGTACTCGAAATCCCATTGCTCAGTGATCTTGACGACGAAGACCCGGAAATTGAGGACTGTCAATTGATTGGTTCATATAATTGGACAAAGAGATCCAACCCCACTATCATTGTGCCAGGTTAGTGCCAGTTTCTACCTCTGCTACGCCATCCATCATGTATTGAAATGAACAATACGGCATAGGCTCCCCCCCTGAGTGGACGAACAGACCTCTACCCTTCAACGTCCAGCCTGACATGGGCTTTCATCCCATCGACCAGAATACCTACAGGATGCCTTCGGCGGGCTTACTGCCGCTGGTGATTGCCGTAAATAAAAAGTGCAAGGATGAAGGGACGTCATTCCCCTGGGGCACAATGGATATTGTAACCGACCGCAATGGCCTTCGGAAACTCCTCCGTTGGATCTTCGGCGGTCAGGTCAAAGACTTCCGTATCGACGCCCAACTGGCTGGAGAAAAGACAGTCCTCCTCAACAGATGGGAGAAGCGTACGCGGGAGCAAGCCAGTGGACGAACCTACGGCCTCAATTTCGAGAAGGCCTCTACTGCTCCAGCTACAGGGTGCAGAGAGACGTCCGGACATCATCGTATTGTGAGATATGTAAGTTTTCATGAATTCCACGTGGAAATACGTGTGTAATGACTATCTTGCTTCTTTTCATATTAGGATTTCAATGGTCTCAAGATGGTGGTTAGATTCGAGGTCGATGCTTGCATGCCCTCACCCCGCAAAGCCCGTCCCAGAAGGAGTGAATCCTCAGTGGACAGCCTCATTGACAACATTCAGAATATGAGTCTCACGACCACTGCCGCCCCATTCAGCTCCAACGCTATGCCAGCGCTCAACATAATGACTGGTGGCAGCTACGTTCCTCAGGCGTCTATCATAGAACTGGTGACATGTGCAGAAAAAAGGAAAGAGTTCTACAACTGGAAGGAGGCTTATGGGCAAATATTCTTATCCCAGACTGCCTACCACATTATGGCTTTTCATTATCGTGGCAAGTTCACCTCCCTGGAGAAGAGGAAACTCTCAGCTCGGGACCTCCAGGAGGTTCATGATGAAATGAAGCCTGATTTGACGAAACTGCGAAAGATCCTAGGGATCATTCAGCGTACCGTGATCGAGCATGGTCATGCTGGGAGACTGAGCTTCGTCTGCTCTGATGGCAAGCTGTCTATCTATCAGCGGAAGAGTTCGACGGCTTGCCTTCCCGACGAAGCCATGGCTTGCTTCAAGTCGAATCGTGGATGAGTAGTCGTGTGAGTCAGAAACTCATTGAACCCCATTCCAGTTTAGCTATCTTGGTCGGTGTGTATCTGTCTACTATAGTAGTGTTAATGGTACCATTCCGAATCGGAAACTTGAGCTCGAGGGCCGCAAGCCATGATTTTAGTTATCTTTTGCGGGATTTTCCAGTTTACTTTTCCGATCATGTTTTCCTAGCGGAACGAAGTACTCGACGCTAGCCATGCTCCAGGACTTTCGACCATGCCTTTACCATGAACACGAATCAGAAGAATCGTGGCCAGCGTCGACCCTGGAGTTCATTGGTCACTCTGAGAAGTGCAACTGTGGGAAGATGCCACAGCCATTGTCCATCAGACACGATCAAAGACTGTGTTATCACATTGATCATTACTCTCGCGTCCACTAAGCACGTCTGAAAGCTCCTCATTACAATCATAACTAGCTTTGTGCTATTTCCATGATTCATTTGTCGTTGATGACGCCCTGCACACAGGTTCGCTAAACTATAAACGCCGCAGAAACCTGGTATGCTCAGCCTCATTAGCATACGCAGGGTTTTGAGTCCTACTTTCTGCGCCATTCAGGAGCCATGTTGGAGTTGCACCCTGTCAGGTTGGACTACCAAGGGAACCGTTCTATCCGACGGAAACCACAAGGCTCATTGTAATCAAGAGCTGCTATCCCCGAAATGAATTCTTCAGCATGGCGGCGGCGTCCTTCAAAAGCTATCAACCGACCCATGAGACCCCACGTCTTCTCTCGTCCCTTTTGCGTTCCGGCTTGCAAAACCTTTGAATGACGTTCGCAATGTCAATGTCTCTCAAGAACAAGAGCCCCACTTTGCCGCTAGAACTTGTGGAGAACAGCATCGATTTCTTGTACGGGGATCAAAAAACGCTCAGGTCGGCTTGTCTGGTCTCGCGAGCATGGGTACCTATATGCCGTGCATATATCTTTCGTCGTATCATCTTGCACTGGTGTGATGACGGTGCCCGACGAAGCAACTCGCTCTACGCACTCCTCCTCAAAACACCATCCATCGCCAACTACATCCGCGAACTTTCGGTCCACGAGGGCCTCATCTCCTCCGAATACTCCCAAATCATATTTTGCTTTGCGCAGAGCCAGTCCCTTCCCAAAATCCTTCACCGTCTTCCCCGACTACGCCTCTTTGAATTTCGCGCGTCTGCTCTAACCCATTGGTGCGAGCTCGGCGCGGAGCTCGACCATGCCGTATTACGGATCGCCAAATGTCCGGCCCTAGATGAGTTGATTTTAGGGTCCTGGAATTTCTCTTCTCGGCCGAAAGCGCTAGATGCACTATTGGAGGCGGCAACTAGAAGTGTCAAAGCGCTATCATTGACAGATATAGTCACCTCAGTCATTCCTGAGGCCTATTCCCAAGCGCCCGCCACTCTGGTCCCTTCTGCACAGGAGCTTCAGCGGCCGCAGAGCTTGACAGTAAGGTCGTTGTCGGTGGATGACGGGGCAGCGAGTTTTGTGCCATTTTGTGCGCGATGGTTGCACGGGAGGCCGAGTGCTATAAGGAGCCTGCACTTGTCGTGTTCTACAAACCAGTCGAGTATCTCGAACCTGCTTTGGGTGATAGGAGAGTCGCTTGAGCATCTTGAGCTCGATATTCGCGCATGTACGTCCCAGACCGAATTGAGTATCGGCAGGCGAAGTCTAACTAGCCATCTTCAGTGCACGCAGACGGGCATCTTGATCTTCGACGTAATACCAGACTTCGGAATTTGCACATACAAGTGTCGGAGCATCCGCCAGGAGCTGTCGGGACTAACACGTCTATTCCATGGATCGTCGACGTTTTGTCTACGCTGCGTAGCTTTGAGCACTTCGAGGTGTTGATCATCAGTATCGGCGTTGACGCAGATCGCCTTCGCCGACTGTCACAAACAGACTCGGATTATTGGTGCCATTTGGATCAATTGCTATCCCCAAGAACGTACACTCGTTTACGCACCGTGAAAATTGGAATCAAATTCCATTGCCATAATGGCTTTGGGTACATAGAGGAGGCCCGTCGAATTATGGCCGACCTGCTTGATGCAGGCATATTGGATATCTACACCGAGAGTCGACAGTATTGCTGCATGGGCTACTGTTAACCATCAGGACATGAGGACACTTTTGCCTATCATCAGTCAGGTGTGTTTCATATCCACTAACCCCGCATTGACACTGATCCCCATTTCTTCTCACTCAAAACAGTTATCGGCCCTTATCCCACTTTTGAGGCAGAATCCTTCCTTTTGATTTTGTCGGGTTCCCGTCGGTCGGTATCTAATACTCGTTCATTGGAGTATCGAAGAAATTGCAATCAATTGTTCTGTAGCGATTGATAGGAAGCTGACACTCATCACCTCGTAATAGTGATGTATATTCAATTATTGCAAAGCGAGCAGCTCCCAGGCCTCTTTCTATCCATAGGAGATTGCCGCCGCGTTATGTCCCATTTGTAGCTCTAATATCTCCGAGACTCAATATCGCGTTCTCAAAATGGCAACTCGATAGCCATTTATTGCTGTGCATAGGTGTTTTAGTGTATATATCGCTCAATATAATTGTTGAAGCTCGTATTTTGTTCGTAGAGTTGTTGAAATTGTGGTTGTAGTATCTTGTGGTTAAAGGGTACCGATTGAGCAGGATGACACAACGCACAATACTCATGAGATGGCGAAAGTGATTTACCCGATAATTAGTTCGGCCTACAAAGGCCCGCGAACCCGTACAATTCAAGTATCGTGCATGGAGTTACCGTAAGCCAATATGAGAACGCGTCTAACGTGTACACACTTCCCAAAGGCTCGGAATATACGCTCCGGTGGCGTTCTCTTTCGACGCATGGTATCTGGGCATAACATGTGGACACGAACTTGACAAGCAACCACAAGTCACAGAAATAAGAAACATCGATAGTAGGATAAGTTCCTTGTGCCAGATCTAGGGCTCGCGTGCCGCCATCAATACCTATGGTGAGCGCTCGGACAACAATGGGATATGAATCAAGTGACTCCCAACTCTTGGTGTTGACATGCTTCTATTCCAACTCCACTACAAACAATCCGACTATCGCACATATAAGATGGGTTTTATCCGTTCTGGATTTAGCGCAACGCCGTGATTGCAAGTGCCGATCTGTAATTTGTAGTACTCCGACCAAGCCTTGATAGGTTGGGAAGCAGACATAGCCGAGAATACGGGATTTCGTCGGCGGCAGGGCGATAGTTCGCAGTGTTCTTCACCTAATCCCATCGAGTCAGTTACAAGAATAACGCAGCCGTTCTAGACAAAGGTTTAAGTCCTCGCAGAACAACCACCAGACCTCCATCGACGTCAATAGTCTACCGAGAGTCTGGAGAGAAGCCGCGTGGGTGCTTGTATGTAGCACCAGGTGCGAAGCACGGGAGATATGAGGTAGATAAGAACCTCCGAGGTCGCCCACCACGCTCGACAGAACGCCCAAAACGTCAGTCACAATAGGTCCACCGTGTCTTCGGACCGGAAAATCGAATCTGTAAGGCTCCATTTAATGGAACGAGGTGCTGTCGTAGTCCGGGAATGGAAGGAGAATCTTTTCGCCGTGTTGAATCCAAGGAATCCACGACAATTCGAGCGGGATAGATTTTGAGGATAGGGGACATCAGAATACAATCGGATTCCATTGTCTGTCGCCCCACAACTCCATTAACGTAATAATTTTGTAGCCCTCACGAGTACGACAGTCAGATACTGGAGAACAAATACCTGATGAATACATCTGGTTGTGGTTCAGGGCCTGTGGTACGTCAGTGCATCGTAATCCAGCAGAGACCATGTGCATCAGTGGAATATGGACGTCCATCCACTACAGGCAAAATGTCGTCTTTGCCCAGGACCCATACCTGCCCGTGCATGTTATATACCCCGTATTTTACAGAGTTTGTCTCCTTCAATGAGAGACATTGCGAGGAAATCTTGGTTTTCGGGGAAACCGCGGAGGAGAAACATACCATCGCAAGTTTGCCTTCGACACCGATTAGGAAGCGGCGATCAAATTTTCAGTTTCACCCGACGTGCGTAATTGGCTAGAGAACGTGTAAATTCGCAGAAATCTCGCCGAATTACTACTTGCGATTGAAGCTCAAGGAGGATTTACTGTCGACAATCGGTGTTCGTGAGTTATGTGTATATATAATCAATTGATTCAATCAAAACTACGCGGTGATACTGACTGTGCGATCGTTGTGTGGATGCATGATTACTATTGATGCGTATCTCACGTAGATAGGCCATATATTACCGGAACCTCCGAAGGCGCTGAAACGTTCACGAAGGCCGAAGATTCTGAGTGCTAAAACGGAGCCTTGGCGAATTCGATGTTGACAACGTGCACAAGCCGAGACTCCGTGATGGTGCCGTTGAACGAGTAGTGAAAGTAGGATTGTCAAGGGGGTTTCCAGGCCGTCAAGGTTCGCGGACACGGGGTGTATTCCTTTGTTTTCCACGGCCACGAGTTGGATCAAGAAAAGTGTCAGCTCTTAAGAACCAGATCGTGGCATCAGCATATCCCGCCTCTTTAGAACCGTGTGTGTATTGTGTCATTGAGTTGACACGTCAGCCAAACATCAGGGAGATGTGATACTCAGAGTAATTGATGTCATGCGAGAGACTATGAAAAGGCTCTCGGGAAGCGAGTTAAGTTCGCTAAATGCGAGAGGGCGAAGTGAGTGTAACATATTTTCAGGGTCGCCCTGACGCATGCGTGAAGAGCCATGTCCCGGTTGGAACGATGTTTGGTCATAATGTGGCCTTGCAGAAGTCGTGAGATCTAACCCGATGAGCAACGAAGAAAGGCTAACCTAGACTGTTCGAAGTCGAGGTGGGAGACTTTTGAGAGATCAGAAGAGAGCAACGAAAAATATCCACATGGGGTTTTTGCGCGCTCGAGTTGAAGCTTTTCAGTTCGCTTTACATCCGTTTGTGAAAGACAACGCCAACAAAGCGTGGAAGGCGCTCATGTGAACAGGAATTTGATCACTCACCCTCAGCCACACGATATGTAGGTGACAGGCAGCATAATAATAAAACCACCTAAGCACAAGGTAGAAAGTCAGAACCAAGTGCCTTGTGATGGTCATACGAGCCAAAGTTCAGAAGGAAGGCAACGGAAAAATCCACATGAGGTTTATGCGCTCTCGGAAATTGGAGATGAACTCCTTTACATCCGAATTGGTTTCATCTTGCAAAATCTAAGTTCGATGGGAACAGGCTACTTACAAAGGTGAGTTTCACGTTTGAGCAACATGGGAAGACTCTATAAACTCTTCATGACCGAGGGTCCGAATGCTGTCCACGGAGGCGTGAGTAAATATTCGACAGCAAATTATGGTGAAAGCAGACCTTTCGCGCACCTTCCGCATACCAATGTTGGGGACAAGTGATAACGAAAAAAAATGGAGGTCACACCATCTTATGTCACACCGTGTGACCATGGCCGATTTTCTGTGTGATAATCATCGTACGGTTCAATTACTACGGCTAAGACGCTAAAGTCTACGTTAGAAAGTCTTTTACAAGATGTGTCCTGCATGTCAAAGGAGGGAAATTGATCCATCTGTCTGTTCTGACTTCACCCACTCGCATCCTTCATGCAAAGAAGCGTAAAGGGTATCTCATATCCTAGAGTATTCATGCGAGAATATGTAGTGTAAACACACCAAGAAATGACAATGACAACGAAGCGATCAGGAGATGGGGTCGGCAATGGAAAGAAAGTAAGAAATAGACGAGGTCCAAGTGGTTGTGAGGATCCAAGCGGGCTTTGCAATGAGGTATTAAATGGTGAGATTCGCAGGAAATGGGGATGGGAAAAGTAGCAAGACACGATAACAATAACTCATCACAAAAACCCACGAATCGTTCCCTCAGCCTCTCTATAGTAGCAATGAGGCAACCGCAGCAATAGTCAACCCTGATACTCCCGTAATTGTCATACTCGCCGACCAACGATTCGCAGTAGCACTTGACTCTGACCTTCGCTGTGGGGTCGAGGAGGTCGATGGTGCATTAGGGTCCGCGTTGGGATCCGTGACGTTCCTCAGCAGCTGGGTGGGTAGCATGTTGGGTGTGCTTGACAATTTAAACATCGGAGCCAAGGGTGCACCGTCAAATTGGAACAGATGCAACTTCGGTCCTTGCGTTGCGTCAATGAAGATCTGCCAGCTCTGGTACAACTCCTGTGTGATCATGTAGGTCTCGATGAAGTTCTCGGAGACGGCGGCACATGGGTCCTGAATTTGTTGGTAGCCATCGCGGAGCGGGAACAGCGTCATGGAGCCGTTTGGGTTGAATTGATACTTGCCGTGCGACCAGCCAATGACCCCAGTTATACAAGTGGGTTCCGAGCCTGATTTACGGACATTGTAAGTAAGGTAGCATGGGACAGTTTCACGCATTGATAACACACCGTTGCTATTGAACCTATAGCGCGAGGATTCATAAAACATGTCGCTGGTGCTGCAAGAGTGTTAGGTCGGCGTCTCCCCAAATAAGAGATGTCGTAGGCAACATACAAAGAGTATGAAATACCCGTGGTCTTGGGATAGTTGAAAGTCATGTTAACGGGATTCGCAAAATCCTTTAGAGAAAAAGGGGCCAAGTCAGACTAATCATTCAGCGCTTATAAGCAAGAAGACTCACGGGTCCGGTGGTTACTTGTTTGCTGCCTGAGCTCCAAGTGCCAACAAGCTGCTGTGTCGCCTGGTCCAACGACAGCTGAGAGTAGACCGTTGGAGTAAGCGATGCCAGCAGGAGACCGATGACCGGAGAGAACAACATGGCGATTAGTGATATTCCCTCTTAGTGGCAACGAAAGATAGTGGTGTTTAAATGAGGAGAAGGGATATTATGGGGGAGCGACGAGGAGGAGGACGTGGTGAGGTGCGGCGGCGACGGCGGTTGATGAGAAAACGAGTGGAGTGGCCTGTTTGACCCTATTTGGCCTTGACCGTTGTCCTTCTCTAATTGTGGACGACAACAACCACGCGGTGTTTGAAGTAACAGTCTTAATGCTCTGAAATCCCCAGCTACCGATACAATATGCTCATATAAAATATTGGATATTCCTCCAAGCCCTTTTCGTCATAAAAATGTCAAACGATCTGGACGACTCAAGGGTCGCCGCACATAGATTACGTAATATGCTCCAAAAATAGATGCCTCACCACTCCCAAGTGGTCTCAAGTTGTCTTGACCCAACCCGAAGTGTTTGGGATCAGTTATAATCACACAGATGTGCAGAAAATGATTGCTCTACGACTACCTATCATACAAAGCAATTGGTACAGGTAACACAAAACTGCCCAAGTCGAATATGACTTCCACTGGTCACCAGCAGAAGATCAGGAAACAGAAGGCGTGTAATCTATCAAAAGGCGCGTCCACAAAAGAGGGAAAAAAAAACAAAAAGCAAATACCCATTCACGCTCACGCATTGTTATCCACAACTGTTGAAAATAATGATCATGAGGTGATGAATAGTACAGGGTGTATGCGTGATAACAGAGTCTGATTCAGTCTTTCTTGAGTTCGCGCCTTACAACAAACACTCGTTCACCATCGTCTGTCGACGTGAGTTCTGATACACCTCGGACGTCCCGGAGGCCTTGAATGGAAGGACTATTCTTGGCTAGTACAACATATATTTCGAGACCGTCACCGACCTACAAAAAGATAAGTAAGGGTTGTACACAAGACAGTCGACAAATGAAGGAGATGACGATGGTGAACATAAAGGATACATTACTCACCTCGATATGACGTTCTGTAGCGCTCGTAAATGAATCAATCACGAGGGAAAGCACCGTAGACAGAGGAAGATGCCTAGGGAATGATGTGCCCGGGGCGGGTGTTTGGTTCTTGAAGTAGATCTGCAGACCAAACGGTGTCAGTGTCAATGACAACCAATGAACGCATGGTATCAAAAAATGGAAAAGGGCGCGGGAATAAATCGGTGAAGGATCGGATTGTGCTTAGATCCAGTGCGAACCCGACCCATATAGACGCGAAATGCTCGCGTCAATCCTCAAGGGTTAGTTTAACCCAAGACATCTGAGGATGGGTCCAAAAGACCAACTGACCTGATTGTCCAAAAATGGCTGAACCAGAGATTGAGCGGCTCCTGCGGCACGACATGCTTCACGCTCGTATGATCCAACGGGATCAAATGAGTAGACTGCACCAGTTCCTAAAGGAATAAGAAAGCAGGCACGGACATCAGTTAGATGCGGACTGTCGGTAACATCACATGCATGAAGGTTCTTGTGGTCAAGAATTTGAACCCGAGGATCTGTGACTTACCATCTTCTTCAATACCGCCAAGGATATTGTAAACATAGTAGGGGAAGAAACGCCTGGAGTATAGCATTGTTTGGATGAGACGAGCAATTGCGCGGATTGGCATATCTTTGGCGTGTGCATGCCGGTACCACTAGAGGAGTAACAGAAGAATTGAGAGGTGGGGACAAATGCAAGATTTGTATATGCAACACACCTCTAGACGCTGCCTCACTTTCTTCACAAACATATTTCCGTCTGCAGCAAAGCCGTTGACGGCCAGCACGGCCTTATCAGTCCTGTGGTAAGATATGATCAGCATTCATATGATATGAGATTAAATACAGGGAAAGGAAATGTACGTACAGTCGAAAGACTTTGGGGGCGTAGCGCGTTTGAATGTTATAGCCTTCACTTTGCCTGGTGTCGCCAGCGATGACGCTGAAATCTGCACCTGCGATGGCCAGAATTGTTCCACCATTTTCAGTGTAAGGGTTGAAGGCGTGCTGCTGGGGTTGTGAATGGGATAGAGATAGAGTGTCGGGCATGGTGTTTGACGGGATGGGATGGGAGGGACAAGACGAAAGGGGCCGAGGGCGGAGAGAGAGAGTATATAACGGAGGAATAAGAATCCACGAAGGATATGAGGAGCAGGAGGGGCCGCGTAATGAACCGTCGATGGCGCGTCTCTCGCGTGGGAATTTTGATTCAACACGGTCGGTAGATCTCGATTCGATCGGGATTCCTGTCTCAGAAATGCCAAATATCCCGAGCTTTAGCCACCAGACTCCAGTCCAAGTCGAGAGAAATTGCTTGCAGCTCGTTTTCTGACCGTCCTTATATCCTCTTTCAACCCTATCTTGTGTTCACACACTATCTGGGAACCCGACATCCACAACACGTCCTCCTCCCACTTCTCCTCCCTTTCTTTTCATCCATTCATTTCCCCCGAGATCTCTCCGACCGGTAGCCACCAAGCCTCTGTCGCTTCCGCGTGCATCATCCAGACACTGAAACCCTGCCTTGACCACCCAGGTTTCTACTTACTGAGAAAGATTCCACCCGGGCTTTCGTTACGACAACTTTTGACCCATCGGCGTATCGTTCCGCTACGGAGTTTTATACTAGATGCACCGCCTAGAAACCACAGGGTCGTCTGACTGCCGCGCTGGACATACCCAAACAGCTAAGAACGTCCGCAATCAAGACCTGCATGCTTTACCTGTGTTTCTCCGACTTGTGCAAAAGTAACCTTTTACTGAACAAATCTTCGTGCCCGTCTGCTTGGTCATATCCCCCCTCTATTGAGCCTCGACTCTCCCACCGTCTGACCATCTCACTCTCACGTTTGCAGCGTGTGCATGTCATCCTACCCAGAATGTTGTTATTTCTCTCACGAATAACCCTCCGAGGGCCGTTTGACCTCTCTGTCTCCTTACAACCATACAATCAGGCTGTGAATCCACTCATCCCATGGCCTTTGCATCTTTGATCCGACACTCTGTGGGACTAACAAGTCTAAAATGACGTCCACACACAAATACACCACATAATCTCAATCACAATGCAGTTTTTCTCTCCAACTCGGCAGCATGTCAACCCATACTCAAGCCTAATATACACAACTCACTCGTTCACACCCTTTTTACCTTTGCTGATCTCCCGCCGTTCAAGATCGACCCCAAAATTCCCAAACCTTAGCATTCTTTCGACAGGATTTACCATTGCCCTTTGCCCATTTACTCATGAGCAAATAAGTGTTTCCATCTCTAAACATCTTTTTATCACCCCGGACATGTAATCAGCCGACTGGGAACGCCGCAGATAAAACAGACGCTAAACCCATATGTATCCGGTCGCCGCGCATGTGGTGTTGTTCTTTTCCACCTGGTTCTCATGGTACCTATGTCATTCCATTCTCCTAGGACATACCCACTCATTGCAACTGACACTGGTCAGCGACTTATACGACATTTTCCATTGGACGATACCCACCCCCCCCGCGCTCCGTACGACCCATCCTCCTCGGCACGGCGTTAA
>QFDT01000106.1:0-10991 GCA_003315915.1 Macrolepiota dolichaula | reverse complement strand
CGTACGACCCATCCTCCTCGGCACGGCATTAAACACTTGACCAAGCGTTAAGCTTCTGCGAACAGTTCATGGACTATTCTTCTTTTGCCGCAAGAAAACAACTCTCCCGTCAAATTTATATATCCCTCCTGACGTGTCAACTGCTTTCGACGTACTATTACAAACACCCCAAGGGATAGTCACCAGAGCAATCTTGAATAAACTTTGAGACCATCCGTTGCTTCTGAGTTCAACGCAATAACGTTTATGCACGTCATTTGTGAACAATCCATCATCTCTGCCACCTGAGTTACGGTACCTTTCGGTGCAGGGGTTGAATTTAAAGGTCAAATTTTTGACAGGGACCTCGTTTAAAACCTTCCCTCGCCACCCTACCACGACGCTTCGACGACGCTAACGGTCCATCGGACCTGGAACTTTCCTGCTATATACGACGAATGCCCCTATTTTTGGTCATCACGGCGAATAACATGGTTGTACTCCGTGTGAGTGAATTGAGTTCTTCTAGTACTCGTGTTCGTGCTTCTAGAGCTCGGTAATTGAGTGTACCTTCTGTCACGGTGACCTCGTGCACCACCCCCTCTCATCCTATGAGACTCAGCGAATGCACCAATCGACGAGAATAAATACTGATTCCAGGCACAACAACACCACAATAAACACTGATGAGTGATCGCGCAGTCGCAATATCACAAAAATTTGACCTCCACTTCTAACAGGTCTTTTAATACCTCGTTCCTAGTCACTTGCCATAGCCGACGCCTGGACGAGAGTTACGATTTTGAGGGTGGATGTTCAGTCCAGAATAAATGATTGTCCGAAGAACTTCCTTCATCGTGAGTCTCCGTGTTCTATTACTGACAATGTTTACTCCTCTTACGGTCAACATTCCTTCGTTCTATTATTCACCGCACTATCGTTCCCCAGGAACTTCTACCAGTTTTTTTCGCATCTCAGGAACAATTCGAACGCCTTGACGGGTCTGTAAAGTTCTTCACGTCACAAGGGTGTAGCTTCGGCTTCACCCCTCCAATCACCCATCCCTTGACGAAACCCACCCTGGTTTCTGGTGTCTTCTTTTCCATAGGGTGGGATGGGAACTATCAACGGCTCGATGGGGCGGCGTTCTCTCGTCATCAGTTATCTTTTATCTATGGGCCGGGGCTTCTCCAGCTTATCACTGAATGAATAATGAATACTATCAAAGATACGTAGCATTACATTTCTTATCAAATCATTGTTTCTCCAAGATCAGGGACTCTCTGGAGGTCCGTTTGGGAGTGTCTAAACCTGATATGTATTGATACGTCGATGGTCGTTACAACTAAGACCGAGTGTGATTGATCAGCAAGTCAATATATCGCTGGTATTCCCTTGCATATTCCCCGAAGTGTCCTTACTCATCGGATTATGAGCGGAGGCAGTTGGAGTATCCCTCAGCGGGAGGGTCGCTTACGCCACAGAGTGATGTGCGTTATCTAGGGAGTACTTCTCGTATTATCACGACTTCGTCCTGGTGCCCAATACAAACCCATCAACAACCATTTATGGGATTGAGCGCAGCAATAAGAGATTGGAAGTGGCATCGCGGAGATGAATTTCAATGTCATTTGCCAAGGGGATCGTCCAGGGCTGGACCGTTTGACAAAGAGGAACATGTGCAACCACGATACCGTAAATATATTGTTTTTAGTCTTTTTCGGCCCTCAGGGTGCCTCGAGAGCTTGTCTGCGGTTGGGGCATTTTGGCACATCACGTCCGACACATGTGATGGATGTATTGATGAGTCATGATCGCTATCACAACCTAGACTGAACACAACATTAAAGGAGATATGTACCTTCAAGGCTGCGGCAAAACTCTTCCGACCATTATGCTGCAAGAGTGCCTAGCGGGACAAGGGCCGGAACACACCACAACGAACAATGGACAATCTGTATATTATCTAAACACACACGCATAAAAGAGCGTTTGGAATACATAAGAATGCCCGAGTGACCTGGGGTAATTGATTTCTACTGTGAACCTTTGACTGAAAAAGTGAGCGCAAGCAATAGCGAGGCTCTAGAAGGGGGCAAGTACCCCCAACATCTTTTCCAAGTAGTTCTTCCACATCACAGACTATCGATCGGGTCAGCACAAGGGCACGTCGTGGATGACTAGAGACCTTACGCACCTCCCATCTTTGCAAACAGGGCTGATAGAGGACCAAAGAATGTCGGGTCCAGTGAGGAGGTTTGAAGCAACAGCTCCTCTGCGCACAAATGGACGGAAAAGCGATTATAACATGAATGCATCTAAGCCTCATCAATTCATTACTCTTGAAAGGGTCTCGAGGTGAACTTGCCCAGCTACGGGCCGGAGCCTAGGGATGGGGTTCGGGCAACTTGCCTTTTCCAAAGATACAGGAAATGACGACGAGGGTATATATACTGATGATCCAGTTTAGGGCTAGCTATCCGATGCCTCATCGCTCGGGTATGGATAGGTCTGGACGCGTTCGTAACGGTGACATATCCCTTCTTGAAAACTCTGGAATGCAGACTGTGCGCTATCTATTTTATCTCAGGATCGTTCGGTGTAATGGCCGCAGTATGGAAATTCGAACCGATCAATCCTGGCTTGTCCAACATTCGAACATGGTTTCTATTGCGCAGCATTAGAAAACTCGAGAATATCCACAAGGAAACGGGCTGTTAGGCATGGTCAATTATGACGCCTTGAATAGAATGCCGAACTGCGGAAATCGTTATTTTCGTTTCGAACCTCCGAACGCTTGGCATCTGGGATCTTCCAAAGCCCTCTCATAGCTTCCGACGTTTCCACCCGAAGTCATATATCAGGGCATTCATAGTCGGCGCAAGCTCATTGACGGACAATAAACCTGACCTGAGCTCTGCAATCGGAACACCAATGAATAATAGACAATCCGTATATTCTTTGAACACGTGCGTAAAAGAGCGTCTAGAACACAAGAATGCCCGAGTGATCTGGGATAATTGATTTTCAGTTGCAAGTTGAAAGTTCTATGAACCTTCAACTGCGAAAGTGAGCGCAAGCAACGGCAAGGCTCGGGCAGGGGGTGACTACCTCCAACATCTTCCAAGTCAAGTTCTTCCACATCACGGACTATCAATCAGATCAGTATACAGAAATACATCGTGGGTGGTTGGAAACCTTACACATTTTCCATCTTTTGTCGTGCAACTGCAGGCGGTGCTGATAGAGGGTCAAAGCGTACTGAGCCCAGTGAGCAAATTTGAGGTAACAGCTCCTCTGCGCACAGACGAACGGAAAGGCGCTCGCAACCTGAATATATCTGAGGCTCATCGATTTGTTGCTCCGAAAAGGATTTTGAAGGAGTAAACTTACCCAGCGATGAGCCGGAGCCTGGGGATGGGGTTCGGGCAATTTGCCTTTTCCAAGGATATCGGAAACAACAAGGAGGGTATATATACTGATGACCCGCTTTAGGGCTGGTCATCCAGTGCCTCATCTCTTGGGCGTGTATTAGGTCTGGACGCTTTCGTAAAATGACACATTCCTTCCCGAGAGCTCTGGAACGCCGACATGCATTATCCATTTCATCTCGGGATGGTTTGGTGTAATGGCTGCAGTACGGATATTCTAACTGATCAATCGATCAACCCTGGCTTGTCTGACATTCAAACATGGTTCCCATTGCCCAGCATTAGAGAAATCGAGAACGTCCATCAGGAAACCAGCAGTTAGGCATGGTTAACTACGGCGCGTTTTAATAGAATATCAAACTGCGGAATCAGTTATTTTCGTTTAGAACCCCCAAACGCTCGTCAACTGGGATATTCTGGAGCCCTCTAATAGCTTCCAACATTGACATTCAAACTCATATATCAGGAGGCACCCGCAAGTTGGCGCAACTCAATCGACGGGACTACAAACCTGATCTGACTCCTGTAATGCCACCCCCAGTGAAGCGTCCCCTTAGCCACGAACTGGCTTCAGAACCTTTGCTAACAATTGAAGTGCCCGAGGCCGTTGAATCATCCGAAGAGCTGCAAATCAAAGATTATAAGTACATCGGGTCCTATAATTGGGCGGAAGGCAGTGACCAATCCAATCCAGTTATTATTGTTCCGGGTACGTGGCTACATCAATTCTATCATCAGGATTGTAATCGTTATTCTATTTACTAGGAGCACCGCCAGAATGGCTCGAGAAACCATGTCCAATCACAGTCCCGGGTGATACGAGGACCCATTTCCGGGATCGTAATGGTCATTTTTCTCCAGGAAGACCTCTTCTTCCACTCGTCACAGCGGTTAATGAGCTAAGTATACAGCCCGCGGTTGAATGGAAGGCGGTTGACTTTGTGACCGATCGCAATGGTCTCCGGAAGCTCTTGCGATGTGTGAGAGGGAACGGGAGAGATTGGCGAATCGATACAGAGTTAGTAGGAGATAAGACTATATTTCTGAACCGTTGGGAGCAGAAGACGACGGACCACCTCCATGGGAATATGTATGGATTTGGCTTCGAGAATGCTACGACCAAGACTGTTCCCGGAGGCGAAGGAGTTCCGGGACATGCACGAATCGCTACATACGTGAGCACATTCACCAGTGAATCAGACATGCCCTGTTAACGACTGCGGTAGGACTATGGAGGTTTGAGGATGGTTATGCAATTTGAAGTTGACGCATATCTTCCTACACCTAAGGAGGGCTCTACACCGCCAGCTGAAGCGGCGGATACCTTGACCGAAGCCATCTCAACCGTTGATCTCACCGAAGACGAGGTCAGGAGATCATTTGGTTTGGGTATCATCCGCAAAGGCAATTCCAACATCCCGGATAGTGCAATCATCGAATTAGCTACCTCAACTGGAAAAATCGATTGGAGGGAACGTTATTCTCAGATGTTTTTCTCTCAAACACCTAACCACTTCCTCGCCCGGCATGATCGCCTCCAAATGGGGACCTTCGTCAGAGTCGACAAGCGGACCATCGATTGCCCTGTCTTGCAGGAAGTCAACGCCCGACTGCAGCCCGCGTTCAAGAAGCTCCGGGCCATGCTCGAAATCATTCAACGTATTGTCATTGAAAATGGTAAAGACGAACGGCTGACTCTACTCTACACCAACAAACGACTTGAGGTATATAAACGGCTGGATCACAGAAGTTGTCTCCCAGATGAAGCTCTTGCTTTATTCACCTAGCGATTGTTTGTTTTGCGACATCAAAAGAGTGTTCGACTTGTGGATACAATTACGTTCTCTTGTCAGTTTCGGATTTGATGCTGGGATGTGTAATGTATAGTTCCCGAATCGATATGCCACAATAAGATATTAATTGAACAGCACCTGTAGCCCTGGCATGAGCTTCGGAGTTTCGCCTGTATTGTTCTCTTTGAGTGTGTCGCCGCCACCACAGACCACAAGAAGCACAAGGGTCCGACCACGGTGAGACAAGTGTGCTGCAGACACATTTGCAGTGCATATAATCGGTGCTTGGCAAAGGAGATACACTCCCATATTTTTCTGTGAAAGAAATGACCAGTATTTAAATCCTCTACAACGAAAGCTCTTTCGACTTGTCTCTTCACCTACTACCTACACAACACACGATGACCAATCTCGAGGACTTCCCCACCGAAATTCTTGCCCAGATATGCACTCGCTCAGACGACACAGCACTTCTATGTACCGCTCAAGTCAATCGAAGGCTCAATTCTGTTGCGTTGGATGAACTTTTCAGACGACATGACGTCTTTGAAGGCGAATCCATATACATGCTTTTATCACATGAGGATACCATGATAATATTACGCGCACTTTGTATCGCGGTCTGGATCAAATATGTCCCTTGCATACTTCTTCTGGTCGATTTTGAATCTGGTATCCCTGGTCTTTTTGACGAGATATATTGTCTCACCATCTTCGTTGACCGACTCGAATTTCTCGGAAGCCTCGACCTTCGAATTCATACCTGGCCGGAGTTCATGTCACTAACGTTGCCGTCGCAAGAACGTATAACTCGGGGAAAATATTGGAGGGAGGCCTTATTCACGTTGGTGGAAACTGCGTTAATGAAGGGTTCCTGGGGGCTGTGTATTTTTGATAGTCGATCATTGCAGCTTGGTATGGAGATGGGTCAAGACGCGCTCAAGAGCTTGGTATCGCAGCCAGCGTACCGCCCGCTAGTCTTGCTGCGGCGGTGGTTCAGGGGTTGGGTCACCGGGAAGGGAAGAAGGATTACGCAGTCAGCGCCTGGTCGGGAGCTGGATGAAGAAGCTCCGGTTTCTGCAAATCATCCCTATACGATGATCAGGCGCTGGGCTAGTGACCAAAGGACGATTATCAGCACCAGGTATAATCCAACATTGCCTGTGTCCCACATACCTAGGCTCGAGGAACTCCATCTCTCTTCATGGTCATTGATATCGCCGCTCTCTTTCTCAAGAACTCTCAGCACGTTCAACCAGTTCTCTCATACGATCAGAACCTTGAGTATAGGTTGTGAAGCCGGCAGGGACCAGCACCTTTGGGCGAAATTGCTAGAGAAAATCCAGCTTCCTCGATTGGATTACTTGTACTATGATGAAGCCGTGGTTCGGCCCATGGCATCCGTAGAGATGATCGTTTCATTTCTTTCCCGCCATCCTAGTCTGACCCATCTTGAGGCTCGCGACATACCAACCACTTTTAGTCGTCCAGAAACGATTCCGCTTCTCCCTCGATTGCAACATTTGGTGACCCGTGCTACATTTGCCGCATATCTTCTCGAGAACCCAGAAAACTGCCGCCATCTGAGTTGTGTCCATCTCCTTTCCCAAACACCCGAGGACTCTTCTGCGTCTTACAACGTCTCTCTCGACATGGACTCTGCCCTGTCATCGATCATCCGCTTCACCCCCGGTAGGATCCGACTACAACTTGACTTAGATAATGTGTCCGATGTCCGTGACTGGATGAACGAACATATCCGGCTTGATTCCACCAGCATCTTGCGGAAGCTGAGGCAAGTTCATCATATCAGAGTCTGGTCGATTCAGAATATATTCGGTATATCGGAAAGGGAATTGCTAGAACCCTTACCAAGATGGTTGGCATTATTTCCGTCATTGGAGATATTGTACGTCAGGATTCCCAAGGATCAGGCATTCTGCGACGAGATAGTGGGTTTGTGTCCTCAATTGAAGGATTTCAGCGTAGATCGCGAGGATATACTTCCTACTCCTAAGGCTTGGGGTGCTAGGTACTAGGCCTTGATATTTTTTTCTGGTGGTGCTTGGTAATTGGAACGTAGCGATATAGTGATATAACAAATATGTCAAATACATCGATCCTATAGGAGTTACTGAGTTTATTTTCTACACTTGCGGTAATTTCATGTGGTTCTGTCCGTCGAGGTTGAGCTAGTCGGTGACAGTCGAAGATTTCATTAGGCAGTGAGTGCTATTCTTACGACCTTGGAATGGGAACTGGTGGGGGCATGAATGGTATTATCACGCGTAGCGAGCACGGGGCTTCTATCTACATAGAAAGAATCATGGTGAGTTTTCCATCACACGTAATAACTTGGGTTCCTTCCCACCTAGTGTCTTCCTTCGAACTACATCTCTCGCAAGGTCAGGAAGCTTACGTCCTAGAATTTCGCTTGGAAGATCCCATATGACAGTGTCGCGAGGGCTTTTCCACCTCGTGCCTATCCCAGACGAGCAAATCTCGCATAAGGTATAGGATAGAGATCGGTAATGACATCGGAATTCGAGCGTGATTTGCTGCCCTTGACAACTGCCACATTCTGCCGTTCTGGTCCATAGTTCTCTGGGCCGGTATCAGCCTGGGCAAATGCCCACAGAGACTCCAAAAATGGGAAGACTGCTTTGCTTCTGTCACCAGTAACGTATTTCAGGGGGACGGATCGCCCCAGCCATCTCTTCCTTACCTCGCACCACAATGCCTGCACGCTCTCGATTTGTTGGGCTTAGCAAGCCACTCTTCGTTATCCTTGTTCCACAGCCAAAACATGAAATTACAGAACACTCTACGGACCTGCTCCAGGACTGTCGGTATATAGGCTCGTACGACTGGCTCCCAAGGGAGAACTCAAAAAACAACCCTTCTATTGTAGTGCCAGGTGAGACGGTCGCCCCCTACATAACATACTGTTCCAACCAGTGAATACCACATACAGGCTCTCCGAATGTCTGGGTTGACCCCGCACTTCCACTACAGGTCAATCCTGACAAGGGAAAGCATTTCCGTGATTATAGCGGACATGTTTTCCCCGGGAGGCCACTGACTCCAGTCATAGCCGCCGTTAATGAACAACAGATCTTCCCTCGGGAAGACTGGAAGAAAGTCGACTTCTTCACTGACCGCAATGGCCTTCGCAAACTCTTGCGTTGGGTCACTCAAGCCAGTGGACGGGACTTTCGCATCGACACCCAATTGGTCGGAGAGAAAACTGTTGTTTTGAATCGTTGGGAACCGGAAACGACAGATTACATGCACGGGAATACGTTTGGTTTCAATTTTGAGAAGGCTACGACTAAAGCCATGTCGCCTGCTAAGGAGCGTTCTGCGTATCATCATCGCATCATCACATATGTGAGCTATTTGAGGAGCTGCTATTCTTACCAACTCGCTGAATATCGATAATGATAGACTTTTGGGCGCTTCAGGCTGGTCGTTTCATTTGAAGTTGATGGGTGCTTGTCGCCTGATCAGTCAGTCCCACTGGCTCCAGAAGATAATGCAGAGGAACTTGTCAATGCCATGGCCAACATGGGACTCTCTATACGACAGCCAACTACCTCCGCTGGATCCAGTTCGTCCTCGAACATGACCCAGGGGAGGAAGTCGAAGGCCTTTGGCTTGAGCATCCTACATCAAGGCAACGAGAACATCCCCAACTCCTCCATCCTTGAGATGAAAACCACCTCACGTACGGCGGGATTCCCGAGATGGGATGATCATTACCCCCAGCTCTATTTTTCACAGACTGGAAATCACTTCACTGGGCATCATTCATATGGAACGTTCAACACTATCAAAAAGCGGACTCTGTCGTCCCCCGAGTTCCAGAGCGTTCACACTCGGATGCAGCCAGCATTCAGGAAGCTCGAAGAGGGCCTGAACCAAATCCAATCCATTGTTCTCAAGCACGGGAAGCAGCAACACCTCACTCTGGTGTACGAGAAGCCGAGTTTGACTGTTCACAAGAGACTGGAACGTCGGGATTGCCTCCCACGCGAAGCCTTGGCACTTTTTGACTAGTATGGCCAATTAGTTCAGAATAGCTAGCATGGCACTGCAGCCAGAACTATCAGGTAGCAATATAACTTCTAAATAGTGTACCCAATGCGTGCGTACATGTATTTTGAACTAAGAATAATCATCTATGCAAATGTTCATCCTTGAGTCTTCTCAGCGCTGGAGGTAGTAGGAGAGGTCTGAGTCTTTGGCTATAGGATAGTCAGTACAGGTATGACAAGAACGAATAGATAGAATCAGAGAATTAAACGATGCAGGCGTGACTACTTTTTTTGTTTTATTTTTAGCATAGATGAGGGGGTCGGAAGATGTTGGCGGTGGAATGGGATTGGGAGCAAACACAAATAGGAAGAGGACAGGGAGGTGGATGAAGAGCAAAAGGTACACCACTCACAGGTTCGACCATTGCATGCTCAGAAGTATTTTCCGCCGTCTCGGGTGCAGGAGCCTCAGACTCCTTTGCAGGTTTTTCTGGAGTGGCAGCCTCAGCAGCGTCAGAGCCTTCCTTTTCCTTGACAGCCTCCTCCTAATCAAGACAATTAGGATGAGTATATCTGACGGCACACAGAGATACGCACACCAACGGGTGCTTCCTCAGCAGCGGCTTGTGTAGCCGCGACAACCTCTGGCTAAAAGATAATGAGTCCCTTGTTCAAGGATGCGCAATTAAGTGTTTACTTACCGACTGGGAGTCTTTTGGGACGCCACTCTCCTACATTGTACCCCGAATCAACATTTTCTTCTGCTTTTCCAAGCACCCATTTACCCGCTCAACTCACCTCTGCAAGTGCAATAGAGTCAGTGACGTCAGCGGGTGTCCCCTCGTCATCCTTTATGATCTCGGGTTGCTGAGGTTCATGTGTCTCCTTTTCTAGTGCCGGGAAATCATGGTGGTCGTTGTGGACAGCATGGGTCTGCTGAGACTTGCGGCCAGAGGGCGAAACAAGGTACAGAAACTGTTCATGTGTCAGTGGATGCTTTTAGTCTCTTAAACGAAGAAAAACACACGAGAGGACCAAAGACGACGGCAGCACCGATCTGCGGAAATGGTAAAAGCAATTAGGAAATTGGTATGGCAACAGTCAGTTGCAACAGACTTACGGCCCAAGGCAGGTCTGACTTTTTGGGTTGAGCACCATGTGACTGGGCACTCATGTTCCTCCTTGCAGGGAGGGTGGTCACGCGGGACCTTGTCGACGCGCGGAGAGACGCAAATGCACCACGAGCAAGACGAGCAGACATGGTTGGAAAGACAAGAGTGAGCTCAGCGTTTACATGTTCAACTGCTCAATCTCCGTGGGACAACACGGGTCAGACCGGCTGATGACGTATATTCCCAGCCAACTACCTCCCAACATTATCTACCCTAAAGTCTACCACTCTAACCCTAGCTTCGACAACAAAACCAACCCCATAGCTGCTTGGAACGGCTCCTCTACACCAAGTCGTTCGTTCAACAAATCATTCACAACCCCCTCCCTCCCGAACAGGTATTCGCTTTCTGGAAAGCGGAATGGTTCAAGGCGTTCTTGTAGATGACTGAGCGGAGCGTAATCGAAATGTAGACCAGAGAAATCCAAGTAGTCAGAGTTGTCATTCCAAGTATTCTCCTTTTTGATAGCCGGGTAATCGACAGAGTGCCCCAGTGATTCATCGGGCTGCCTATCCACTTTGAGATTTTTATTGGAATGCGAGATGTCTAAGTTGGCAGAGTTGGTCCCATTGGGTGGCG
>QFDT01000105.1:0-19053 GCA_003315915.1 Macrolepiota dolichaula | reverse complement strand
ATCCAAGTTTATTGCCATGTAACTAAGTACAGCAAAGGGGCGCGCGATAGCAGTCCCAAGAGGCCAAGGCCAGTGTCCAAAACGCTAACTACACTAATGTGCAATTGAAGAGTGATGAAACGTGCCTCAACACGGCGCATGAAATGAGAATGAGCCTAGGCAAAAGAGAAACAGATGAGACAAAACAAAAACATATATGCAACCAGGGTATAATCTGACGGCCCCCTGGAGCGAAAAGAAAATCACCATCAAAAGAGTGAACATTTACCCTGCATAGCTCAGGGCGTCATCGTCATCACCAAACACACCACTCAGTGAATCATCATCATCTAACTCCTCAGGGACAAGGGCAGGGGGAGGGACAGGATGTGTGTGGCGAGGCACACAGGGCACAGAAGTGGATTGTCCGGGGATACCGGACCGAGATTGAGATGGGGCAGAGGCCTTCTTGCTTGCTGCATCCCGTGTGTACCGACCGTGGATCCAATCGCGGTCGTAGCAGTGGCACCAGAAGGGGCACCATTTGTCATCCGCAGCGTGTTTAGCACCACAGTTGAGGCATGAGGAGACGTGGGGACAGGCCACACCAGTGGGGGTAGGAGGGATAGGAGGGCGGGTGGCAGGGTTACCCTTGCAGCATCCAGCCATAGAACAATGAGAGTCCTTCTTGTGTGGACCCTGGCATGTAGGACAAGTCGGTGTTGGGCACCAACAGGCAGAGGAGGGGTGGCCCCATTTCCAGCATCGCTGACACTGGGGGGTACCGGTGTGGGCCTTGGCACCATGGATAGGGCAGTCGGCACCATTGAGGAGGAGCTGGCGGTTGATGTAGGAGGAGGCGCGGGTGCCTCGCTGTGTGTCAATCAAGTCAATCCAGAGTGTTCCGGTATCAGACTTGGGGGTGTTACGTACAAATTGCATGTGTGAGACATGCGAGAGGTTGAGGACAGATGAGCGGAGCTCAGCTCGCAGCTCGTCGATGGAGGGAGGGATGCCGTGTCCGGCCTTGTAGAAGGGGACGTCAATGACCTTGATGAAGGACTTTGACGCTGGGAGGGAAAGGGAAGTGGTGGGGAGCTTGGCGCTTATAGCAGACGTGACTGTGTCGAGGTCAGCGTCTGTAGGGACAGTGGAGGTGGCGCAGGTGACACCAAATGAAGAAAAGCATGCCGAGTCCACCTTCAAGGTAGACTTGGCACAGATGAGAGCAGCATTGCACATGCGTACAAGCTGCGGAAATGAGAGGGAGGCCAGGGACATTGCCCGGCTATCGACCGAGATGTAGAATTGGCGGCGCATAGGGCTGCAAGTAGCATAGTAAGGGCGCTTTGCAGGGCACCTGCCTGAGACGGGCTCCTGGGCTGGAGCAGGGTTGGCATGAGGAGGGGGCGGTGCAGACACGTTGGGTGGGCGAGGTGGGCCAGAAGGGTGGGCCACAGCGCTTGCGTAAGATTTTCTGACACAAGGCGTGCCAGTGATGGGTTCCTCAACGCACACCTTGGGGCGTGGAGGGGGCGCGGTCTGAGCGGATGCCTCGCTGAAGGAGCGAGGTGGGGAAAGCATAGCCACATCTCCCACATGAGGCAGAGGTGTAGCAGGTGAGGAGGAAGGGGACGGGGTGGCGTTGGGGTAGTGAGTGAGGAGGTCGGCCCATGGTTTGACGGCCTCTCGGAATTTCTTGAGTTTGGCAGTAGAAGCCTCTAAGAGCAGTGCCTTGAGAACATTGAATCGGTCAGACAACTCGTGCATGAAGTGAGCATAGTCATCAAGAGTGTTGTCCGCATAGGACACATCCTCCTCATCATCTTCCTCAGGTGCCTCCTTGGAGGGCTTAGCCATCGTGTCTGATGAGGGAGGAGAAGGGGAAGGTTGTCTGGAAGATTCCAGGACAATCAAAGCGGTGGGAGTGGATTGTGCGGGGGCAGCAACAGTTGAAGTGGACGTGGGGAGTTGCCCAAGGGAAGGGTTCTTCCAACGCGCGAATGCCTCCATATAATCAAGGACATCGGAAAAGTTCTCACAACGTGGTTCAGCAGTGCTGTCCCACTGTAGTGGGACAGGGCTGATGACATGGGTTGGGGTCTCACTCATGATGTTGGTGATTCCCATGGTAGCAAGCTCCCTTTGAACGATGGAGCGAACAGTTTCAGGTAGCGCATAGAGGGGGCCAGTGCGAATAATGCCCTTGACGCGATCATCTTGGTTGATCGATGCCAAGAACGTTTGAGTGCATTGAGAGAGCTTGGGACTCTCAGTGGTGGTGGGCGTATACTTAGAACGGGGTTTCCGAGCCATAGTGTATATTCTCAACAATGTCCACGCCAATGTCCCAAAAGGGAAGGTAGTGGTTCAAGGTCAAGAAGGGATGACGTAATTCAAGATTGGTCGATCTTAACTTCTAATCCTCTGAAGTTAAGGACTCATAGCTGCAACAATTCAACGCTATTAGTTGCTAACTATACTTTGGTATCATTACTTCACCAATTCACCTATTAGCAGGCTGGTTAAGGATTTCAATCCTTAATTAGCTAGGCGCCTCCTAACTTAGGTCTAGGAGCCCGCTGAACCATAACAACATCTTCAAAATTGATCAATTAAGCGAACCCACATAGTTCAACTGGGTGGTATTCTGTGATACCCTGTTAACCGTTGATATGGCCCAAGAGTACAAGAAACCTACAAATAGGCATGAAAAGGTCTTGAAAAGGATCAATTGAGCATCTTTTATTAGACGTGGGCCAGAAAAAATGTACTAGATACAACCACCTGATTGGAAAGAATGTGAAGACCACAGTGCCATGGACCCACCACCATATCAGTGAGACTGAAAGGATGCAATAATCTACGAAGGACTTGTGGGGAAATTCTAGCCTTTGGCAGCCAGCATTGGCAGGATTTGGGATAAATAGTACCATGTGTAGCTTTTGTAGGGTGCTATATGCCTGGTGTTGTTTAATATTGAGGATGTTGCATGCCACCATCAATAGAGAAGCATGTGGCCAAACATATTCCCAAAGGTAGTATTCCAGTAAACATTTTGTGAGAGGAAGGATTGACACATTAATTTGTTGAAAAATGCTTGTGTATAGGCCATTCAAGGCTGTGAGTGGGTTGTGCTCAGTGTGCATGGTTGGATAAGTGATGATATCAAAATAGTTGATCTAGCTGTTTCCTCTTCCCCACCACCTCGCAGATCAACTATCTTTTTTTTTTTCAACAATGAAAGAGCATAACCAGTCATTGTTAAGGACAAAGCTCAAAACTTCAATAACACCCACAATTTTATTATTCATCATCCAATATTTGCAAACATTGAGATCCACACCTACAACTCTCTGGATTTGTCAGCCTCAGGTACATTTCTCCCAGTTCTCATAGAAGCTTATGATGCTGAACCTATCATAGTTCTCAAATGGTTGGGGAAACATGTCATGCCCAGCGCGGAATTTGATTTATCCAAGCGCAATCCACTACCTTGTTGCCACCCAGGCACTTGCCTCTCTATCATACAACAGATTTGAACCTGGTTCTAAAATGTGGACCAACCAAAAAACCTCTTATGGCTGCACGGTCCAGCAGGAGTCGGCAAATCCGCCATTATACAATCACTTGCTGAATCTGAATCCAAACTTAATGGCATTATCACAACATTGTTCTTCTCCGCAATCAATAGCAGAAATAACCCCAATCAGGTCTTTACTACACTGGCTTACCAGCTTGCCATTAAGGATCCCTCATATCTGGCCTATGTGGTCAAGTTGATGTCACTGGACCCTCAGTCTTTGGATAAAGCAATGAGCGAGCAATTTAGAAAGCTGATCATTTGCTCAGAGGGGCATTGGCAGAGGCTCTGCACCTTTTTTTATTCTTTTAGATGATTTAAATGAATGTAAACCACTAGATCCAAGAACCCAGGCAGAGAATTCATCAGAACGTGTCCAGTGCAAAATCATCAAGTTTATCAGCACATTCGTTCTGGAGTACCCAACCATTCCTCTCCTATGGATCATTAGCAGTTGTCTGGAATCTCACCTTAGAGTTTTCTTTCATTGCAACAATGTTTGTGCTGCTTACCAGGAAGAGAAAGTGCCAATCAACTCTGACAAGGCCTGCAAGGACCTGGAGCAATATCTCTATCCCACCATGATGGCTTTTTATATTTGTATTATAGAGGGAGCTTTGGGTTGTGCAGTGAAATGCATGTGAGCATGATGTTGTCTGCACAAGTTGCTAGCTAAAGACATATAAGGTTTTTGAGTGGCCAGAGGGGGGAAATTTAGGGAGAGAGAGAGGGGGAGGATGTATTTGATGCCTATATCTACATACATGGGTGCCTTTTTATACTGCATTTGTACTTATAAGATTTTTCAAATGCTCCTCAAGGAGTCACAAACAGGAAAAAGAGAGGAAGAGATAAGAAGAAGAACAGGGAAAAGTAGTGGATTCAAAGGTCAAGTGACCTGTATTTTTGGGGTGAATGTGATGGTAATGTGCTAGTTAGATAGTAGTAGTGAATTCAATATAAAAATGTTATGGACCCAGGGACTCATGTCCTAGTTCCTGAGGGCCAGAACCTTCTCAGAGTCATCTCTGGGCACACCTCCGATTACAGGCTCACACCTCTCCCTCCTGTCTACGATTGCAATGAGCTTAATGCAGTTCTACAACGAGCTATGCATGCGGCTCCCTACTGCCACATAATCAGAGACGGCGAAGTCCTTAGCATGTATCCAATGTGCTGGATGGCAGCCATTGAGAATGGATGGCGCCCCTATCCGGTCACGGATAATTGTACAACCTGGCGACATCCTTACATGTTCTATGACGAGCAGGAACTTCCTAGAGTTCTTGCTGTGCTCATCGAGTCAGGAGAATATGGGCATCACTATCCGTCGCAGCCGTGGCTGTTTGACGACGTGTCCAATGCTTCTTCTGACTCTTCAGAAGATGTACCACTCTGTGCTATTGCCTCCTATTACCAGGAGATGTCCTCGGAGATCGTCCCATACAATCTCTCATCCTCATCCTCGTCTTCCTTGGCTTCCTCGTCCTCCTCCGCAGCGCCTACGCCTCAGGAGTCCTCCATGGGCTTCCCCACCTCGTCCGAACGTTCTACTGTCTCAGAGAATGATGACTCAGAGTAGATAGAACACTATAGTAGATTATGGACTACGATCTTAGATACAGACTGACTCATTGGATGCTCTGTAGTGTACTAGTAGTTTCTCTCTCTCGATCAATGACTTGGACAGACACTTATGACTCGTAGATACAGTAGTACACAATGACCTTGGACTTGCATAAATAGGTGTAGATTACAGGATCAAAAACTTCAAGTTTTTGATTCTCTTCTGTTGTAACTTAACTGTTACCCATCTAATCCAAGATTGGTCGACCTTAACTTCTAATCCTCTGAAGTTAACGGACCCATAGCTGCAACGCTTCAACGCTATTGGTTGCTGGCTATACTTTGGTATCGTCACTTCGCCAATTCACCTATTAGCAGGCTGGTTAAGGATCTCGGTCCTTAATTAGCTAGGCGCCTCCTAACTTAGGTCTAGGAGCCCACTGAACCATAACAAAAAATCACTATTAGTTGCAATGGGTCACTAAGTTCACCACTACTAACTGCTAGTGCTCGTGAACAAGTTTCAAAGGGGAGATAATCAAATAGGTAGATAGGGGTGGAGGGTGGTAGTAGCTAGTGAGATGTCTCACTAGTGGTTTTGGTAGCTAGTGAGTGGGGGCTCACTAGTGGTTTTGGTAGCTAGTGAGTGGGGGCTCACTAACGGGGTGGTCACTAGATGACAATGGACAGGATTGTTTGATTGAAATATAACTTCAAATCCTAAATGACGGCTATGTCACTACAGATACCAAAATAAAGGATTCACGAGAATAGTTAACAGGCCAGTAGCTAGCTGCACTGTGGTATTACCCTCCTGATCTAGTGAATGTACCAACTTGTACCCTCTTGATACAAGATGCAATGAGAACGCTAGTGATTGTTTGTTGATCAACTTGCTATATCCAATCTATAGGAATTCTCATTAATCTAATCTCACTTCCGTAATCTGAGGTCTCTATTGACCAAAGCTAAATCTTAGTTCACACTAGACAAGTCACTTAATAAATCACTTATATATGACCTATCACTAGATGAGCTGGCAAGATTGTTTGTCCAACACACTTGCTAGCAAGGGGTATTTGTACATTGCGGGGCTAACTAGATTACAAATAAAGAAATAGTAAGATATCGGATTATTGGACTGTTGGGACTCTGCTAGCTACCCTAAAACCTGGGTTGAGGGCTTGCTAGACCAATCAGAAGCCTATCTAGTTATCCCTGATGTGTGTCCATATGAACAGTGCTCTTGTGAGCTATGGGTACCTAGTTACTTCCGTCAGTAGCTAGGGTTGGTAGCATATGACGTCAGGCCGATATACATACCTAGGTATTATCTTTATTCCATCATGTGGTCGTCAGTTATTGAGCGGTCAATAACTAGTTGGCACCTTGTTATTGGCACTTGGGGTGGCCTTACGGTGCTCCATGATCTCGACTACTCGCGAGGTACCTCCTTTGCTAGCTGGTCCTTCTGACGCATGTTTCAGTTCAATTCTGGGGGTTTAACTAGCATGGCTGTGCACTGACTAATTACTAGGCTTGAGCCATAGCTAGAGTGCTATATTGCAAACTGATCTTAAAGAGTTGTTTTGTTCTAAATGGACTGACGTCGCTAGCTGTTTTGGGTGAATAGGGTCACGCCGCTAGACCTCAGGGCCCATTTGCCTTAGTGATCTGTTGATCTACTGATCCGGGGCGCCATAGATAGTTGTAGCAAGACACTTGATCATGCTAGTGAGGCTCTGCTCATTAGGCAGACCTGTAGCTAAGGGTATGTTTGTCTGAAGCTAATAGTATTCTTCCTCAATACTGTACACTTTTCCGGTAAAGGGTACTAATGACCAATCTTTTTATTGAGGTTCATAGCTAGGTACTTTGTCGCTTCTAGCGAGGGTTCTTCAATGTTACTAACTTCATAACTAGTAATATACCTAGCTCCTGTATTGGATCCACGATCAAAATCATCTCGGCCATAACAACGGTTGAGCACCTGGTTCATCTTGGTCCAACATTGGGATTGGTAGAGCCTGAGAGATGACAGAAAAAGTGCAGAAAATGGACAAGGAAGGGAAAACAGCAGGCTTAGCTTCTGGAGTGCCCCTTTTGAGTAGTATTGGATAGGAATTGAAGTGTGGGGATAGTTGAATGTTGGCTATATTTGAGGAGGTGTGAGATGGTCATCCAAGGCCAGCAAGTGGCTGATCTCTACAGTATTATTCTAAGTCGTTCTACTGATTTAATGCAACAAATGCTGGTAGATACTAGCAAAGGCCTGATTCAAGCATCCATGACCATCTTGCAAGCTCAAGAGACTGTCTTCTCTGAATATTGGCAACAGAAACTGTGCAGGAATTGATATGTTATCAGCGGTTGAGAGACTCCCCAGGATCTGGTATCTTTCAGCATCAAAATACATCCATGAATTGCCATAGCTAAAAATACAGCCAAGTATCATCAAATCCTTGTCTGAGGAAAATGCCTGCTGGGCCTGGTCTATAATCTGCCAGATGTGTTGTGATAAGGCAAATTGTTCTTTATTGCATTGACACAAGTTGAGGCATTTGATTTCAACAATAAGGATTAAACATGTGTGCAGTAGCCAAGTCCTGTCCTCATTGTAACAATGGGCAACTTGGGAAAAGTCAGGAACTTGCATTGAGCAAGAATTACGGTAGGGGCACAATATATGGGAAACTTGTTTAGTATGACAAGTATTGGGTGAAGTTGCAGGAGTGGCCACAGTGGCTTGTATCCTTGGAGTGATGGGATTTCTATTTGAAGGTGCCAATTGTCAGATGTTTGACAGTCTCAATTCCTGTAAATCTCACCTGTCACACCCATGAGTGAATGAGTGAATATCCAAGCACCAGGAGTAGTCCAATTTTGGTTGTAGTTGAGGGTTGACACCAGGGAAGCAGCATTAAATTGATAACTTCCTGAGGAAACTTATATGTGGCATCATAATCAGTGTCCATAATATTATTATCTGAAGGAGACATATTCACCTTTGCTACCAGCTTCTGCCCTGTTATGGTTCAGTGGGCTCCTAGACCTAAGTTAGGAGGCACCTAGCTAATCAAGGACTGAGATTTTTAACCAGCCTGCTAATAGGTGAATTGGCAAAGTTACAATACCAATGTATAGTAATCAACAGATAACATTGAAACATCACAGTTATCAGTCCTTAACTTCAGAGGATTAGAAGTTAAAGTTGACCAATCTTGAATTAGACAGGTAACAGTTAAGTTACAACAGAAGAGAATCAAAAACTTGGAGTTTTTGATCCTGTAATCTACACCTATTTATACAAGTCCAAAAGCCATTGTGTACTAGTGTATCTACAAGTCATAAGTGTCTGTCTGAGTCACCAATTGAGGAAGAGAAGCTACTAGTACACTACAGAGCATCCAATGAGTCAGTCTGTATCTAAATTGTAGTCCATAATCTACTATAATGTTCTATCTACTCTGAGTCATCATTACTTGAGACAGTAGAATGTTCAGACAAGGTGGGAAAGCCCATGGAGGACTCCTGAGTTGTAGGTGCTACAGAGGAAGACAAGGAGGCCAAGGAAGACAAGGATGAGGACAAGAGATTGTAGGGAACAATCTCTGAGGATATCTCCTGATAATAGGAGACAATGGCATGAAGTGGAACATCTTCTGAGGAGTCAGAAGAAGCATCAGACAAGTCATTGAACAGCCAAGGCTGCGATGGGAAGTAATGCCTGTATTCTCCTGACTTGATGAGTATAGCAAGAACTTGTGGAAGTTCTTGCTTGTCGTAGAACATGTAGGGATGTTGCCAGGTCATGCAATTATCTGTGACTGGATAGGGGTGCCATCCGTTCTCAATGGCTGCCATCCAGCATATTGGGTAAGTGCTGAGGACTTTGCTGTCTCCAATTATATGGCAGTAAGGAGCTGCATGCATAGCTCATTGAAGAACTGCATTAAGCTTGTCATTATTGTAGATGGGTGGAAGTGGTGTGAGCCTGTAGTTGGAGGTATATCCAGAAATAACTCTGAGGAGGTTCTGTCCCTTAAGAACTAGGACATGGGTTCCTGGGTCCATAACATGCCCTCACAGTGATATCATTGACAGAACTAGTTACATGCTCTCCCTCATCCCCATCTGCTGGATCATATTCCTGTATAACAGGTAGTTGAGGAGCCGTGAGGCAGACAACATTTGGCATGTTGAAGTCCATGAAAAGTATATCAAGTGCTACAGCCCATGGCCCATACCATGATGCTTCTTGGTTGTCACATATAGCTGCTATGGACAGATGTAATGTTAACAGCAGAACATTGTGTAGTGGTGTACTATGAAGTAGAACGCATGCACTTACAGAGTGAACTGTTGGTAAAGCTTTGAGGGCTTGATAGTGAGTTGTATACACGCGATGTAGAGAGTAGAGAAAGTTATATTATAGCATAATGGACAGAGTCCTTATATACCATATGGATGGTCCGATGACTAAACATCTACCCTAAGTAAACTACCATGTCACTCAACATGCAGACAAGGTGCGAGAGCAACGCGTTCCTATTCTATTATATCTAATAATAAATGGAAGCATAATTGATGGCAATGCGGTTGATTGCATAGCATTGTGTTGACAAGGATCATTTGTCAACATACGGCAAGATCACAAGTCATGTGATGAAGAGCATGTCACATGTTACTGTATCAACACTCCCCTTGCTCAGAGTCACATGTGCGAAAACGCTCTTTGTGCTCAAGCATATATTATAGGTATTTATACCACACTCCTCAGCGCAGTTTGGGTGAGATGAACTCAAGCCCATAAAAGTTATCACGGAAGTAATTAAACTTAACTGTGCTGAGATTTTTGGTAAGGAGATCAGTGGGATTTTCAGTTCCCTTGATTTGTGTGGTTTTGATCATCCTATTTTCAACCACTTCTCTTATGTAGTGATAGCATATGTTGATGTGTTTCAACCGCTTCTCTACTGCTTTGTTTTGCGATAAGAATAGTGACCCCATATTGTCGCTGTGCAAAGGAAGGGGTGGAAGGCTGAAATTAAGCTTGCCTAATAATTGCTTAATCCAGACTAGTTGGCGACTTGCGTCTGAGAGTGCCATATACTTGGCTTCCGTAGAAGATAACGTGACAGTCTTTTGCATCCTGGAAACCCATGTTACTGCGGATTGCGCAAATGATACGAAGTATCTGGACTGAGACTGTCTTGTGTTGGGATCAGCTCCCCAATCACTATCACTGAAGGCAATGATACCTTCTCCCCCTTTTCTGTTCATGGAGAGACGGTAAAGGCGCGTTGCGCTAAGATAGCACATTATGTAATACGTGTAGTCAAGATGTTCTTGACTGGGGTTGTGAGTGTGCCTTGATAGTTGTGTCACAGCATGCGCAATGTCTGGTCGCGTGCCAATCATTAGGTACATTAAGGAGCCGATCACCTGCTGGAAGCGTGTTTGGAGCACCAGAACAGGCTCACCGGGATTCGCAACGGCTTGGTAGCCTTCTGGGAGAGGTGTTTTCACAGGTTTCATGTCAATCATATTGAACCTCTTTAAAACCTTATCTAGGTAATCCCATTGATCTAGGTAGATCATGTAATTCTTTTTATCCCAACGGATTGTCATGCCAAGGAACTCTGTTCCTGAGGTTTTCCTACAATCCCATCACTTCATGAACTCTCCTTTCTTCTTCTTCAGAAGGGCAGAGTCATGTCCCATAAACAGCACGTCATCAACGTAGACAATGGCAATGACAAGCTTGCCAGTCTTTGGATCAACATAAATATATACGCCGGCATCAGATTTGCATCACTTAAATCCTAGGGTTATCATTGACACGGATACTTCGCGCCACCAGGATAAGCCAGCTTGCTTAAGGCCATATAATGCCCGGTGCAACCTCCACACCTTTTTCTCTTGGCCAGAAATGACATGTCCTTCTGGCTGCTCCATAAATATCTCTTCCTCAAGGTGTCCGTATAGATAGGTGGTCTTCACGTCTAGACCTTCTATATCCCAATCTTCTAGAGCCGCTAATGCGAGTAGTATACGCATGGACTCGTATCGGACAACTGGTGAGAATAGTTTGTTGAAATTGATGCCCTTGATTTGTGAGAAACCTTTTGCCACTAGCCTAGCTCTATATCTACCATCGGACTTGGCGGTATAAACCCAGCAATTTTTGATTGCTTTCCTTCCCTTTGGGAGATTGACTAGTTCATATACTTGTCGATCCTTAAGCGCCTTCATTTTGTCATTTTTGGCACTATCCCATTTAGCACATTCTTCAGCGGTTAATTTTGCTAAATCTCAATGCTGCTTTGGTGTGTTATTTTTAACCTTGGCAGAATTTGCCTGTGCAATTAAACAGTTGATAAATTTTACTCCCCCTTCTTTCGCAAGTTGAGCTATTGGATCTTCTTCCATTTGATCTGCTGGTTCATCAGTCTACCATGTGTCAAATATGGGATTTCCTGTTGTTTCGTGCTCATTAAAGTTTCGGCACATTTGACACAGATGTGCACCTGCCTCTTTGTCAGGCATATTTTGTGCAGGAGGTCAATTATCATGCCAGTAGTTAGTGCGCGACTGTACAGCTTGTTCTTGCAGAGGAACCCACTCTCTGCGATCATACCTGCGTAGAGTTTTGACTGGGTGAGCCCTATCACCATAGACATTATCGGGACGAAGCGGTATTCACTTTGGGTGCGTGGATCAGCGCACAGGCTCCGGTGAAGGAGTCCTCCCCTGCATGAACAGTTGTCTTTCCTGTTCTGGCATTGCTGGAGAAGCAGGCCAATTTAATGGCCCGACCTCAGGTTGAGAGGTTGAATCAGGAACAGGGGCGTAGTCCAATGGTGTTGGGCTTCTTGATTCTTCTTTTGGTGTTGGAGAAGCACTTCGAGAAGTTGAGGGAGTATGCACTGTGACTCTTTGGCCACGTGGCGGTTGACCTTGGGAAGGTGCAGGTGGAGCACTCGATCCCAAAGGTGGCGGAGGTGAAGCTGGTGGAGCTCCTGTTATGGTTCAGCAGGCTCCTAGACCTAAGTTAGGAGGCGCCTAGCTAATTAAGGACCGAGATCCTTAACCAGCCTGCTAATAGGTGAATTGGCGAAGTGACGATACCAAAGTATAGCCAGCAACCAATAGCGTTGAAGCGTTGCAGCTATGGGTCCGTTAACTTCAGAGGATTAGAAGTTAAGGTCGACCAATCTTGAATTAGACAGGTAACAGTTAAGTTACAACAGAAGAGAATCAAAAACTTGAAGTTTTTGATCCTGTAATCTACACCTATTTATGCAAGTCCAAGGTCGTTGTGTACTACTGTATCTATGAGTCATAAATGTCTGTCCAAGTCATCAATTGAGAGAGAGAGAGAAACTACTAGTACACTACAGAGCGTTCAATGAGTCAGTCTGTATCTAGATTGTAGTCCATGATCTACTATAATGTTCTATCTACTCCAAGTTATCATTCTCTGAGACAGTAGAACGTTCGGACAAGGTGGGGAAGCCTGTGGAGGACTCCTGAGGCGTAGGCGCTGCGGAGGAGGACAAGGAAGCCGAGGAAGACGAGGATGAGGATGAGAGATCGTATGGGACGATCTCCGAGGACATCTCCTGGTAATAGGAGGCAATAGCACGGAGTGGTACATCTTCTGAGGAGTCAGAAAAAGCATCAGACACGTCATTGAACAGCCAAGGCTGCGATGGATAGTGATGCCCGTATTCTCCTGACTCAATGAGCGCAGCAAGAACTCTAGGAAGTTCTTGCTCGTCATAGAACATGTAAGGATGTCACCAGGTTGTACAATTATCCGTGACCAGATAGGGGCGCCATCCATTCTCAATGGCTGCCATCCAGCACATAGGATACGTGCTAAGGACTTTGCTGTCTCCGATTATGTGGCGGTAGGGAGCCGCATGCATAGCTCGTTGTAGAACTGCATTAAGCTCATCACAATCATAGACAGGGGGGAGAGGCGTGAGCCTGTAATTGGAGGTATGCCCAGAGATGACTCTGAGAAGGTTCTGGCCCTCAGGAACTAGGATGTGAGTCCCTGGGTCCATAACAGCTCCTGGACCAAAGTTGGAGGGAGGAGGTGGTGGAGCATTGCCACTGCCAGGGGCAGGGGGATCAGGTGGAGGAATTGATCCTCTCTCTATTGCCTCGTTACATTTAGTTGGATCTATGGGTTTACGAGGATACCAACTCTTGTCGAAAATGGCTGTGGGCAATCTAAAGATTGCATTCCCTTGATGGAGGTGGATAAATATGTAGTTGACACCATCACCATCATATCCGACGAAGATCATCGGCTCCGAGTGCGGACTTTGTTTATCCTTGCACATCTCGGGGGGAATAAATACATAGGCTCCACATCCAAATATTTTTGTTCGTTGCATATCTGGCTTTATGCCAGTATAGACTTCATATGGGGTCTCCCACTTGAGATGTCGAATGGGAGTACGGTTGTACAAAAAGGCGGTGGTTCGGACCACAAACTCCCAGTATGATGGAGTGAGGTTTGTGTGTAATTGCATGGCCTCAGCCTTCTCTCGGAGCATCTGATTGAAGCGCTCCGCTCGACCATTCTGTTGATACACGTGGGGTGCAGATGTCATGTGTTTGATACCATTTAGCAATAGGAATTCCTCAAAGTCTTTCGACGTGAACTCCCCTCTATTATCAGAGTGAAGATGTTGGATCCTATACCCAGCTTGTTCTGCTTTTATCATTTCCATGAACTGCTTGAAAGCAGTCAGTGTTTCCGCTTTTGAGCATAGAAGAACAATGACGGCATGGGCAGAGTACTTGTCGAGGAATGTGACAACCCACTTAAATTTGTGGTAGGAAGTCATTGGGAATTCCGTGAGGTCGGTATGTACAACCTCCAGGTATTTGCGCGCCTTGGGCTCCTGAAGCGGAAAGCGCTTCTGGTGCATTTTACCAAGGGCACAACCTTCGCATAGATGTTTCATCATGATATCAATGGGTGGTATGCCAAACAAATTCTCTCGGGCCTTCTGAAGGACTTGATTGGAAGGGTGTCTGAGGTGATGATGCCATAGATCAAATGATGAGGCTTCTAATGTCACGGATTCACCCACCGCATGATTATAGAGTATGCATGAGTGGACGTGATGCAAGGATACATTGTGTTTTGCCGGTTTAGCAAACATCCATGAATTGCCTTGTGGTGTAACGAGTCTAGTTCCATTTAAATTAGCTTCTGATTGAAGACCTGCCTTAAGGAAGGTGCCAATCGAAAGAAGTCTATTCCAAAATCCTGGTACATAATAAATGGGCCACAAGCAGGTTATTTTTGGTTTTAAGTGCAAGTGGTGCTGTATGATCACAGTCCCTTGACCCTTAATAGGAAGAGGCATGGAATTTCCTGCAGTGCCAACTGTTCCAAAGTTCCCTTCTTTGAATTGGACAAAATTGCTCATGTGGGGCGTAATGTGCATTGAAGCACCTGAGTCCAATGTCCATACAGCAGGTGGTCCCTGTGCATAAGTTATTAAAGTGTTGCAATCTATGCAATCGCTCTCTTCACATCTCACAGATGGTTTGTTGTTCTCCTCAGTCACGCTTGATACAAGTGCAGAAAACATGTTTATTGGGGAGCTAGCCCCAGCACAATCAATGGTAGACAAAAAGGTATCATAATTGTTTGATATATATAACCAGCCCTCTACCTCGCTCATCACATCCTCGCGGGTTCGCATGGGGATGGAAGGAGTCTGGGAACAATTGTGAGTGAGAAGATCATGTGAGAAGGAAGGTATGTACAAGTATGAGTTGCTTCTGTAAGGCATCCCAAGAGAGATGGCATCGTCATCTACCTCCATGTTGTTGACAGAGGAGAAGATCAGAGGAGAGGGAGGACACAGGGTAGTCCTCTGCCAGAAGGGGTCTTTGAACCCACTCTGTTCCCACTCCGCAGAGGAAGCGCGGGGGAACTTCTCTGACAACCTCTTCTTGTACCCAATTTGGGCATGATGCTGCGCACGCTGCAAGGCCGTTGCAGATCTCTTAGATTGCGCAGGGGTTTCCCACGCAATGTCAGTCACTGTCATAGCGAGGTCCTGAGGGACCGAAAGAGATTCTGTTTCACTCATACGAGCAAGCAGGGTGTGGGCAGTGGGGGAAGTGGAGTGCTCGGCAGAGCAGGCGAGGGCGAAGCCAGATGTGTATGTTGATGAACCAGGCGGAGGGTTGTGTGTTGCCTGGTTGGCAATTGCGAGGCCAGAGCCGGGTGGTTGAATGAACGGGTCAGATGACCCGGAGGCAGATGCCTGTTGGGCCGTGGTGATTGCGGCCTTCTTTTTCTTACCACCACAACGGGACTTCTTCTTCTTCTCTTCCTCCTGATTGGAGGACGGCTGGTTGGGCTGGGGGTTCTTTGGTCCAGGTCCCGAACTCTGACCCTGATTCTGTCCCTGTCCCTGTGAATTACGCTGGCCTTGCGGCCAGGACTGGTTCTGATTTTGGTTCTGGTTCTGGGGATCTTTCCCCTTATGGTTTCTCCAGTTGGGATTCTTCCCACCTGGGTGGACCCCAGAAAAGTGAGCGGCGGAGGCGGAGGATGAGGAGGTGTGGTATGCGGCACGAAGGGTATCAGAGACAATGTTGATTGTGAGGGCGGAAAAGGTGTTTTGGTATTGCGTTTGAAGGGATGTACAGTGATATTTTTATTTGTCAGGTATGCGTTGAATAAGTATTATAGCCTGTAGAGGCTCAGAGATAGTGAGCTGTTGAGCTCAAAGGGCGCGGATATGGTTATTCCACTGGGCGATCTCCTGCATGGGATCAACCTCACCTGAGAAGGCGAACCCTTGAATTGTGTCAACTGCAACTATCACCTCCGGGATGCCTGCAGTTCTGAGCCGGGTGGCAAGATCCTGCCATAGCGCACGTGCTGTGGTGTGGTTGTGCCTGCAGAGGTCACGGGACAACTTGTTCATGAGAATCGCAAGGGCGGTGTGATTCACCGTATGCCAATTATTGATATTGGTGTTCTCTTCTGGAGTCGGCGGGGTCGCTGCTGCAACAGGAAGAGTATAAATCCCTCGCATGCACACGCCCAGAGTGGTGATCACTCCATTGCAAATCGGCATGGTATATTGGTCCATGACCATTCCAACCTCATACTGCCACTTGTTGTAGTTGATGGCTCTTTGGAGAATGGGCAAAGTCACAATGACAGCTTGGGCCATTGTAAAGATATCTGGAAGAGATCACGTAAGCTTCTGAAGATGGCAAATGAATGCGTCAACGAGCTATGGTCGCCATAGAGTTGTATGTGGGCTGCACAATGTCAGGATAACGGAGTTGGCCATGGAACATGGTTCACTCTGCCTAACAAGGTCATACGGACTGCTCTCATCAAGCGGATTAGCTTGTGCAGATGTGCTGGAAAGCACCATTGCACAGAGCTGTTTGCTCGTCGTACAGACTATCCGGGGCCCATAACCTGTTAACAGCAGAATGTTGCATAGTGGTGTACTATGAAGTAGAATGCATGCACTTACAGAGTGAACTGTTGGTAAAGCTTTGAGGGCTTGATAGCGAGTTGTATACGTGCAATGTAGAGAGTAGAGAAAGTTATATTATAGCATAATGGACAGAGTCCTTATATACCATATGGATGGTCTGATGACTAAGCATCTACCCTAAGTAAACTACCGCGTCACTCAACATGTTATGAATATTATTTTTGATTCCTTCAACGTCCTCACAGACATGATGGTAGTCAACGCACAATGGGAAGACTGGGAGTTTCACGACGAAGAAGAACCCAACTTGGAATAAATGGACGAACAACATCGGTGTAGGAGAATAGCTAAATTTAGAGACTTTGGACTCTTTGGAGCACGGACTCCCGCTTTTCCTTTCCCTTCCCTTCTTCCATTTCTGTACTATATTTAACTACGGACCTCCGTCGTTCCCATTCTATGTTTAGACACAGACCTCCATTTCTCCGCCTTCTGACGAACTACCATCTTTCAATAGCTTGTACAATACACAATAAATAGCAAGCTTGTAAGTAGGTAGTTTCCCAATTCGAATCTTAGCATTGTTGCTACTAGACAGCGTTTTACCCTCGCTCCTAGTGTTGAGTTCTTCAAGCCCTAACAAGGCAAGAACTACCTGGTGTTTTCCCTCCCTCTCTCGACGACTGTCTAAGGTACTTGACATCGTCTCGGCTGTGACTTCAAGTCTGGTAGACTTGTTGTTCTTGCCACTTCTGCTGTCTTATCTGACCACAGCAAGGTCCTAGTGAAGAGGACCAGAAGCGTTGGATCCATTGGGAGATCTAGCTAGCCTCGTAACGTCCAGTACGGGATTAACGTGCACTGCTGGACAAGAGCTCTGGCGAAATCCTAACAACAAGATTCAAATTCCTTTGTGTGCCGATTCCACGTCAAAACCCTCTCCTTTCCACAACTCCCTCTTCATTGGGTTCTCATTGCTTCGCGCTGTGCCCTTTGAATCCCAGCAGTTCTCATTGCTTCGCGCTGTACCGCTGGAACCCCTTGGCTCTCATTGCTTCGTGCTGTACCAAGGATCTCTTCTCATATAGTCAATCTGTCAAGACGACGAGATTCGACTTACACGCTTTCTAGTGTGAAAGCATCATCATATTCTTCAGGAGACCTGACCACTTCAGACAAGTGGGAGACGGACTCCGATTCTTCATCAACCTCGAAACCACTCCGTATCACATCCCAGATTCGGGATAATCTCTATCAAGAACTCATCAAACAAAACCCCGGAAGTAACCCTTCCATAGAAAACCCTAAAAACAGTGTATGTCTAGAAGAGGAGGAAGACAGGAAGTCTCGACTCTTGATACCCGCCAATCCAATCGACAACGATCAGCATCCCCATTGCCAATTCAGCACGTCTCAAGACATCGCTCTCCAATTTCAAGACAGCTATCAACGGCTGCAGAACCACAAGAACCAGCTGACCCGAGAACTCAGCAAGGCTACACCTTCGAATCAGACGGAGAAGATCCAAATAACCAGCAAGAAGAACACAAGTACGAATACAAAGAAGACACACAACAACAACAGCAGCAAGAAGACCCTCAACAACAACAGGAAAGCCCACTACAATACTCATTCCGACAAGGAATTCTCAACTGGAACAACAACCCAATGTCAACCTTCACCACCACACAACCTGTCCAAAACGTCACCACATCTAACACGCCACCACCATACATTTCAGGAGCAATCCAGACCCTTGCCAGTAACGTATTTGGAGGATCTTACCCCCTACCAAATCCCGGACCTATTCCAAACCCAGGAGGAAATCCAGGAGGAAACCCAGGAGGAAATCCAGGAAACCCCGGAGGAAACCCACTGCCTGGACCACCAGGAGGACCACCGCCTCAAATTCCTAATCCGCCAGCCAACCCAGCACCAATGCCTATGCACTCCAGTGCAAAATATGATCCACCTGAGAAATTTGATGGAAACCAAAGGAACTACCAACGATGGAAAGAGGATTGTGGACTTTACATCCTCGCACATCCCGACAAGTTCAACACCAATCACGATGCAATCCTGTTCATGCTCTATCATATGGGAGGAACAGCTGAACCGTGGAGAACTGAGTATATACAAAACCATAACACCCAGGGAACGCTCGATCTCGGAACCACCGAAAACTTTTTACAACAACTCGACCAAGCATTCTAACCCTACGATTACATGCAGGACGCCATCAGACGCCTTCGACAGCTCAAACAGAACGGCAAATCTATCAATCAATTTGTATCAGAATTCAAAACTCTGGCCCATCGCGCAGGTGTCACAGGACACAACACACTTATCAAGATCTTCAAAGAAGGTCTTGACTACGACATCGCGATCAAAACCATTGCCAAAGGCCCCGGAGGAACC